>JARFOD010001459.1:0-11826 GCA_031763545.1 Mopalia muscosa | reverse complement strand
GCATCAAAAACAACGTGACCTGCAACAAAAACAAGCTATCTTTGGTGGGCCG
This sequence comes from Mopalia muscosa, assembly GCA_031763545.1. NCBI lineage: Eukaryota > Metazoa > Mollusca > Polyplacophora > Chitonida > Mopaliidae > Mopalia > Mopalia muscosa. The sequence continues at coordinate 11,774 of JARFOD010001459.1, read as the reverse complement.
TATGAACATTATTTAAAAAAAAAGAAAAAAGAATGGACTCTGTAATTTGTATGTTATGTTTCTAAGATCTATGATAAGATATTCATTTGTTCGTCTGGGGCATTGGAACACATTGATGTGGAAATCAGATATTAAGAGTTTCATGCTGTACATGTTTTAACTATGTTATCTCTGAGTAATCATGCTTTGGACGGTACTAAATACCCTAATAAAGCTGTGCAATTCCAACTCTTTGAATTCTGTCCGGTCCCAAAGCAGTAGAAAACTCACGCACTGCTGAGAAATAAATCATAAATTGTCACAAATAAATTATTCAAGTCCTGATTTAAAAATACCACAAAATATAAAATTTTCACCAAACTATGTTCAAATGTCTTTACATAGTTTTAACAAAAGCAAGACTTTTTTAAAATGGCCAAACAATTTTGATTGTTTGGCACATATAAATAAAAACCGAAGTGTGCATCGTTCGTTTAGTGTATTTAAAAAGTGACGGCTTGTAACATTATTTTTTTCATACACATGATGCACAGGCTTTGTTGTTGTAAGTAAAATTGCTGGCATGGCGAAATATATAATTCGGCCGTATATGTTGGACGAAACGTTTGAGCCGACTTAGTCGGACATGTGTTGTATAAATCTACTAAATTACTCTTGATAGAAATAAAAAATATCTAGTCATGATGAAGCTCAGATGGAAATCTCAATATGGTAAAACTAACATCCACAAAATTTCTGACGAAATTCTACAAAATCGAGTATTTACAATTTGGACACTACCTGTTGGTGCCGTCAGTGGCCATTTTCACAGGCAGCTGGGGGATTTTAAACTGTATTATATTTTGTTAAAAAATGAGAAACTAATAAGTGTTCAACGCTATCCTTAATGAGTTTATCATTGTTTTGACGGCGATTTGCTTCATCTATATAGTGTGTCTGATATGTGTAACATAACTGTGTCCGGGATAAAACAAGTCTTATAGACTTTACTCCCTCCAAACAACATTTTGTAAATGCTCTATATGGGAAAATGGCCCTTTCACATACAAGAAAACACAATACTCTCAACTAAACAGGCAAAAATGCATTAGTTTTGTTTGTTCGATTGGGGTTTAAGGTCGTACTCAAGGGTATTTCACTTATATGACGAAGTGCCAGCCCGATGGGTGAAGGAAACCACCTTCGACACAACTGGCAACAAACATAGACAGGGCGGGGCAAAGACAGGGCAACAACAGGACGCGATACAGACACCACAAACAGATCAACTTCCTGTTCCCCTTTAGCTTTGACAGCACCAGGGCAGCATGAAGCAACCTCCAACCATCCGCCAAAAATGGATTATAGAGACAAAGCTGAAATCTGGATGAAATAATTTTTCTTTCATAAAATATTTAATTAACTTCCACAAACTTTTGTTAAAAACATGAATCGAAGATTGACAAGGTCAGGCGAAAACAAAACGCTAGCTTCAATAAAAACCAATAAAAACTCTTTAAAAGAATGAAGATTAAATCAGACATTTCATGAAGAATAACGTTAAATCGGTGTATTACAATATGCTTTGGGAACTCGCTGCTCTAAAAAGTGTTCGTTTACAAGAAAAGGAATACCTCGGATGATGTAAATTAATACTTACGTTTACATTCCAAACAAGACACCCCTAGTCTAGTGACATAAAGTAGCATGAGTCTAAACTCCAAACTGTTATGGTTAGTGTAGAAGACTTAAAAACAAACTATAACAGTAGCATCATCTGTTAATGGACAGCCACGTGTTGGTGTACTGGGTTGTCTGTTGGATTTTACACCATACTCAATGTCATTTCACGCACTTGATGTGAAAGCTTAACTTATGAAGGAAATTATGCCCCATTAAAGTCCCTGATGAAAACCAGGATGAGGCAATTCATACAAAGACTGTAGACACCACAAATGGATTAGACTATATAAACTAGATTAGTTATTGTATAAAAATATTATCACCAGTGATATGCAATATATAGAATCAAATGACTTTGATATGATAAAGAAGAAAATCCGCAGTCACACTTTCAGACGAACGAAGAATCAATAATCAAGATTGATGTAAGACACATGTCATGGGGGCGCGATCCGATGTTTAACCATTAGCAAACATTCGGCGCAAAATATCATGTATGTCTTACTGTTACACTTACACTTGATTATCATTGACTTATATAGAATAGAGATTTATTGGATTCATAAATATCACAAAAACCAAATGCTGGCATAAAGCATTCAGTCAAAATCTACTAAAAAATATGATGTTAAAAAACTATTTGGACAATTAAACAAAAATGAAAGTAAATTTTGCTGTATTCACATAGCATATGGCCAATGTATATTTAAGATCTACTTGACCATCACATGGCAAAACTGGAATTAATAAGGTGTATTCTGAAGTTTTCTAAAAGTTGTTAATGCTGTTATAATATGTGGCGAATATTAATGGATACACCTACTAAATGAATTGACCTATGAAGTTTAAAACAGTCTCATGAACTAAGCAATAAATCGAAGGTGCCTATTCTGCTTCTCGATATAATTCATTTAGATACGGTCGAAACCTGGAAGAAAAAGCCTCGGTAAAACCACGAAGCGATCGCCAGACCTGGTAGCACTCCCTAAATAAAACCGGTGGTCTACTGGTGGACTCGAACCTGTGATCGTTACACCGAGGGAGGGTCACTCTAATCACTGAAAAGGCTTTTTCTTTAATAAATGTTTTGTACAAATACTCCAAAGCATAAAACACCAGACTTAAGACCTGTAAAATGTAGCGGAAGACCATAAAGTTAGTTTGTTGATCATAACAATTCTGACATCAGATAAAGGCACACCCATTTCAAAACTCTGAACTATTCGTGAACTAAAGGTAGAGACGAGACGAGCAGCAGACGAACGTTATTATGGTCTAGTTGTCGTCTTAACTATACACATATGCACATACAAACTGCCGATCAGTATTCTGGTCATTTTGAGCATTTCAGATTTGTTTAAATCGAGCAATACAGTGAGTATGATTTGTACACACTTAAATACTGCCGTTTTCTGTTTCGTTTGTTAGAGAAGATCTCCGATTATATATACACCAGCCGTAATCTGTGTATAACCATTCAGGTAGACAGGCTACCACATAGCCGAGACCGACATCAGAAAGATTTGTGAAGATTTACAAACCAATTCTATTTTTGAAAGTGAAACTTTTCCCGACAAATGTTCATATAAAAAGTATGCATTCCTCTCAACTACGGATGATCGCCAAACAGCATAATCTTTTTGCTCGCAATGCCTTGTATTGATTGTTTAAAAACTTGTGGGCCTAAGGTTTACGTAAACATAATCTTTTTGAGCATGAAAAAAAAAAAAAATGAAAGAGTTCCTTAAAATTCACTTGTTAAAAAACTCTGATTTCCCAATGAAGCCTAATGTCAAAGGTTCCATAAGACTGTGAAGCGTGGCTATTGCAGAGTTTGAATGTCAGCTGAACGTCATTAGGCGTTAGGCATACGCTACACCAGAACATGGTGGTTGGTTTGTTTGATCGGGGTTTAACGTCCTACAGAACATGACGGTACACAAAAATATCCGTGTTAGTAATAGAATCTTGTGACTGGCAGCATTCTCTGACTTATCATCGTTATTTGTCATCTTTTTCTTTCGCCGAGGACTCCTGTGCTTGTTCTTGACCAGTTTTGCTCCAGTCTTCCAATAACAGGGCCCGACTCTTTAAAATCTGTAGTTCTCGTCTTTTGACCATGAAAGCCAACTGACTGCTGTGGAAAGGCTTAGACTTGGTGATGGAATGACCATAACCAGTATGTTTTAAATACAGCTCAAGACAAGAGCGCAGGTTCTTTAAAGAGGATGGTGTGTACTGCTGTCCTGATGGTTTTGCTATAGTTGTGTAGAAGTCAGACAGATGTCGGTCAAGCTCATCCGGTGGGATTTCCTCCACACGTCTCTTATCTTTTCCATCCCGCACCTTCATCCACCGTTCAAATAATTTAACGGCTGCTTTTGTGTGTCTGGCTGTTGAGGTGGAGATCCCGTCTTTCTTGAGAAGTTCAGCGAATCGCGGCTCCTCTTCTCCCCATTTGACTGGTCTGATGAAGACTTGATCGTCATGAGGGGCGGAGTCCCACCAGTTCGCGGCAATGCAGATCGTAGTTGGGGAGTCGGAGCCTTCAGAAAGGTCCAAGGGAACAGCATCTGCACAGCGAGAAACAAAAAATAAAAAAGGGGTATGGGTCTGTTTGTTTCAGGAATCCAGAACAAAGTAAGGGAAAGGCATGCCTTAACTCCAACCACATATGACTATGGTGAAGGTTTTGTACAGAAAAGCGAATTCTTCCTTAACTAAAGTGAGTGCGAACTCTCCGAACAGCATTACTCATTGATATAGGTTTATAGACTAACAAACAAGTGATCTGAGCCTCTGGTGCTAAATGTATTCCCTTATTACAAAAATAATCGCAATTTGTGAAAACATCCACATTCAATCGTGTATACTTCGGGAAATTCGGATTGTAGGACAGTGTGCCATACTCACAGAACAAAGGCTACATCCATACAATACAATAGTGAATATACGTTTATTGGATAAAAGAAGTCACAAGATATAAACATACGGTTTATTTACAAAACCCATTGAATTTCTTGCATGTAAGACAGGACAATTATCAAGTCAACCATTTTGTAGTAGGGTCAGTGGAAGCTTGTGTTGGCTGCGTTAATCTTGGGTTGCCTTTACGGGAGCAGCAGAGGACTGGCCAATGGCTAACATTAGGGCAGTACCCGGTGAGTGCGTCTACCTTAGGAACAATAATGATAAGTTTACTGCAGAAAGGCACTGACTTCCATAGGCCTGTCGCGATCCCTTGTAAACACTGTCTTTCCCATCCAGGGATTCCCCATTTTAAAGGCATTCCCAAAGCAGACCCAGGTGCTCTTTTCAATGTAACAAGTTCACATAGATTTACTAACTTGGCTTGATCTTTTTTCACCTTTGGGATTTTTCCCCCAGAATATTCTTGGATCTTAAAGCCAATTTATACTTCGTTCGTTGGTACTATAGCTGTTAGTAATTATCTTTAAAATGGCTATTAAAAGCACATTGTAGAAAGTTGTGACTTTTGCGTATCTTGATTCCTAAAGATGGTTATTAAACAAGAAATACAGAAACTAAACATACGTGCCTTGTCCAACATTTTGGAAGTGGTAAGTTTTATTTATCTTGATTTCAGAAGACGGTTACTAAAGCCGAAATATACTACTAATAACACGCATTAGTAAACATTTCTTGAATGTATATACATAATACAAACGACAATATGCTGAGTTTACTTATGTCAGAAATACATTTACATCTGAAAAAGGGCAGTTTGGTTGAAGAGTAACAATGCTGGAATCATGCACTGGATGAAAAGTAAATTTCCAGTATTATGGAAACGCTTCACATCTTGGTTGTGTTAGGGTTAATTATTGTTCTAATACGCCGCCGTTATATATAAGTGCAATGCCCTTAAGCACGGTGTAAAACAAACCAGCAATCATGTACATGGTTAATAGGCTGCTAGTAATAACTGATAATAATGTTATAATTTTTATTTACCAAGAATGGACACCAGTAAAAAAAATGTGCAATGAATTTGTCAGAACCCTGGTTTACATCCTACCTCACTCAACCTTTAAAAAAATGGAAATACCAATTTTCACTAACCCACATGATATGACTAGTCTACAACTGCATATATCTACTCAATCATTAAGTCATTGTAAAAGATATCAAGTGCAAAAGGAATCAATGAATACAGTACTTGTTCCAATTTTGGTGTGATTTGGATACGTATTCTTTAAAACAGTTTCAAAAGTTACCTGACACTTTCTACAACAACGAAAATTAACATACACATGTATATAGGCATTTCCAGGTTCAGATAGAATGGATTAAATGTATCTTTTCTATACTAATTACTAGATGTAAAAATCTATGTTTTCCAAAAGTCTCAGACTGGGTTCCAATGAATATTGATCTTACTAGTTTAAATGAATATGCATTGTCCCATGCAACAAATATTTGTCAAGATTTTCTGTTCGAAGTCATTATGTCATCAATTTATGCATGTCATACAGGTATCAGCTGGAGTCAGCTTTTGACATTTTTGTATTTTCCACACCATACATTTTTATGATGCGTCTCCGCAAGGCTAAAACTTGACGACTCTTGGTAAAATCCTTGGCTTTGCTCAGAGAAGACGGGTAATTGTGGTCTTTGAGGTGTAATTCTAAATAAGATCTCATAACCATCAGAGATCCAGGAGTGTAATCCTCTCCTGACGGTTTCTTAATTTCTGTAAAATATTCCGATAAAAGCTCATCAAGTTCAGACGGGGGAATAACTTCAATGTTTCTAAATTCTGGTGCCGATCTTTCTCGCAACCATTTTTCCAAAAAGGTCACGGCTGTTTTCACGTGACGTACAGTGGACCAAGGTCTAGCAGGATCTTTAGTAAATCTTGGGTTACTTCCCTTTACAGCCTTGTAAAGGGTGCTTCCTGCTACTGGATTTCCATGCAGCCTAACCTCACTTCTGCCGGCTATGTTTGTTTCACCAGGTTGATATCCTGCGCAGTAAGAAACAAAAGGTGGATACAATGGCCATGAAGATAGTAAACCAACTACAGCAAAACAAATTAAATAAATGATACAATTATCTTGATGCAGTTGGTGACAGTATGCCGGCTTTGTGTTATGACCTACAATGACGCAGTGAGATCGCCCTGGTCAATAGAAGCAGAATTACATGTTACACAGAGTAACACAACAGTAAATAATCAAAACCATGTTTCTTCTTTAAAATAGAAAGCAAAATGGTACTGAAAGGTCGCAATATTGTGAACCATCTTACATTTCGTTTATGACTAACTGTTACATTTTGGATAGTTGTGAGACTATTAGATTATCAAAGCAAACAAATTAACGTTTTCTATTAAATTCAGATGCTTTCAACTGAAAAATGTAGCTTTTCCACAATTTCTGTCAAAATGAGATTTTTGTTAAACTTTATTTGCTTGTAAACTTGGTGGGTAGGCACAACCTACCAACAAAAATACTGAATTTGTAACTGAATCAGGATTATTCTGTCTTTAAAGTTAAAGTTATAAAACGAACTAGGTCAAATTCTCAAATGAATAACACGACAAGCACTATTTACCCCTCTTTTCTCCTGGTAATACTGGATCATCTACTAGTATTTTAGAAACACTAAAATACAAATATGAATTTCTCATCAACTCAATATCCATCCCCATAGGGTGCAATATAGAACCTTAATAAATGCAAAAAACCATGGGAACCATAAACCTGTCAAACTATGGAACGTAACACCAGCATGCCCTCTTCTAAGGAAGTAATTTAGGAGGCAGAGCAAGGGAATCTGTTAAAGTGAGGTGGACGAAGTTTCATTACGATAAGCCTATAAACAGATAGATAGTTCAGATAACACCAACACAATTACGTAATCCTTGTAATAGAGTTAACACTGTTTAATCTCAAATCAACAAACAAACAAAATGCATGATCTTTCTCAAGCTCTGTACCATAACAAACCTAATATCACTAATTGTTATATTATTACACAACTGATGAAGTCCACTTCCAGTACGACATAATTACATATCCCTACGCCATCACCGGATACACCATTATGCGCTGCTATCATAATACACATTAACAATCACCCATGTTACAGAGGTTTGGACCAGGTATTGTTTTCACTCCGCGATTTATTGATGTTTGTAAATGTAACATTTTCCGTCTTCTTAACAGGAGGAGCTACATTCCGAGTTTGTTGAATAGTTTATTTTCAGATTATTGGTGAAACATGTGCGACAGTTTGACACACAGATGGACTGAAGCAGTTCTAAATAGCCACATACTCTACCAACAAGTGTCAATAAATTATTCTTTCAAAATGGGAGAAAGTGTTAATGACTGTTTGGCTTGTTGTCTTCTGGTAGTAAAAGCCAAACGACTTGACGCAAACTCAATAGATTTAGTGATGGAAAATGGATAGCTGTGTTTCTTGAGATGAAGTTCCAAACCAGACCGTATTGTGGACATTGTAATTGGGTTATACGCTTCCCCCGAAGGTTTTTGCATCGTCTTAAAAAACTCTACCAAATATTGGTCCAGCATTATAGGGCCAATCTTTTCGATACTGATCATTTTGACTTCAGGATATCTTTCCTTTAGCCACTTGTGAAAGGTTTTCACTGCACATCTGGCATGGCGGAAACTAGAAGACGACAATTTCGTCTTGTTTGACCAGCTCTGTTCCCCCTCCAGAGATGTATTTAGCCGTTGATCCTGGTAACTGGTTTGTAAATTTGAATCCCCGCCACACCAATCGCCAGGCTTTCCATAAATCTGATCTAGTAGCTCCACGGAGGACCCTGAAGTGTGCAAAAAGAATGGAGCTTGGTGATGCAATAGCTATTGTATATTTTGGTTAATTAACTTGATCATAAGGCTTTTAAGCACCCTATCACTGCTTTGTTTGGTTGGTTTGATTATGGTCTAACATCGCACTCAAGAGTATTTACCTCTATGAAGGACTGTAAATTTTACGCTGTTCCTGCCTTATATATACTGTGGAAGCCCTGAGAATACCATGTAAAAGCCAACAATTGCTTAACGTTACAGCCACACCATGTGACTCACTCATATACTTGATGGTCAGATGGAGTCCAACCCGAGGACAGTAAAGGATTTGTTTTTGTTTGATTAATTAATTGGGGTTTAAGGTCATACTCAAGGTTATTTCACTTGGAGGATGACAACTAGTCATTGATTCTTGCTTACAAAAAGTGAAAAACCCTGAGGAAACTTTTAAAAACTACTAGCAATTGCCGCAGCCACCTTATGTGAGTCACTCGTATACCTGATGGTCAGGTGGACTAGAATCCCTGGACGGTACATGGAAGTAGGATCAGTAGACCCATGCTAACCACAAGCCAAGGCTGCATGCTTTGTCAACATTAAAGAAAACCCACCCTCGTCACTGACATATAATGGAATGTACATGTACATATAATAGGCAGGCAATAGAGTGGTCCAATAATTTCGTTCTTATTGCGATCATCTTGAGGCAATCTCAGGAGATGAATTTGATCAACTGATCGTACAACCAGATCGTCTAGTTTTAAAGTAATGACACTTATTTGTACAGACAAATTAACGCATCTCATATTAGGTCTTTAAGAATGATTTCACAATGTAAAAACATAAAAAGCAGAAGATGCCATTTTGTTAAAAAAATTCGATATCAAAACACAAAGAAGTTTGGATAGAGCAAGACTACAGACGAAATGCTCGAATAGATGAAAGTAAGGGTCTCTAAATCGAACCTTTCACAAAAGCTTAGATGTCTAAGATTTCTTGGATTAGTTCTGTCCACAAAGGCATAAACTAGAGACTGGTGAAAGGAAAATGTTATTAGCTGTATTATAAATGCAGTACACTGCATGGGTAAATTGACCATACTCATGGTTATCAGACAAAGCTAAAGGCAGGAAGAAACAACATTAAGTCAATAAAGTGAACTTGTTTTCATTATAAAACAAAGATTGATCAAAGGAAGGTTAGAATTAAACATATAAGTTAAACATCTAAAGAAGTTTTAGGTCTAAACCAGCTAGCTAGGGACCAAGTCATGTTTATCATATGGTTTCATTTAAGTTATCCAAAGGACCTCTTTGAAATGAACTCTTAATCAATTTGATGTTTTTTTTACACAATGTCCTGGGCAATTCTTGTTTCCTTCTTATTGAAGTGTTCACCCATCTCAAGCATACCACCACACACCATAGTCTTAGCTAGAGACCATTAACTTGTCATGTTTAACAGGCAGATTTATAAAATGGTTAAAATGAGTTAGAAATTCTGAATTTTAACATGGGAAAGATAGGAAAATGGAAAATTTTAGCATGCAAATTTCTTCAAAATAAGGATATGACAGGCAGATTCCCAATCTTAGCTAAAAGACTGGCCATATCCAATGATAAATGCTTGTCTCTGTTCGGACCCAGCCGAAAAAAGTCAGTGTCTGTTTGTTTTGGTTAGTCTACATCTGATTCCAAAGCGAGGCACTTACCGTTTTTTAGGTAAGCCAATGCGGTAACACTGAACTTGCGATGACATTCTGATATGAATTTGCAAAATGTGAGTTATGCTTAAAGACTGCATGTGTTGCAGCAGATGAAGTATATTGGGTAAGTTAAAAAGAAAAAGGCTGTGTGTATTTGGTTGGCAACATTCTTTAATTACGTTTTTATTCCGGTGTGAAGTTCAGTCTGTTAGTGGAGGCCGATTATGAGTTACACCCCCTGTCCTATTGATATACCAGCCTAGGCTGACAGTTCGTTTAAACAAGCCCCCGTGTACAACACTGTTACAGAGCGCTGGCCCTGCTAGCCACAGACCAGGGTTTGGATCCATTGAACGCAAGGACAATTTGTCTCTTTACACACAAATGTATGCATATTGTGGCAATTGGGATTGGTCTGCATGGTTTGCATCAACAACTGCCATTTACTATTGAGGGGCAATAGTTCGTGTCAAGAATGAGTCTTTTGTCAGAACTATTTCTTGGTGTAGAATGTTCTTCAGTAAAAGTACCATCTAAAGTTCACAACAAATATTGTTTAAGGTCACTTTAAAAATACCCAAAACTGATTTATTAATATACGGATGACGGTATGAAAACAACACATCTGCTCTCATGACTGATGGAGTCAGAAAATCTAGAAGTGATCTTGAAATTATCAGAATGAGACATTAAACTCAGTTTGAGATTCTTACACGTGGAGATTGGAAAAAAGTGTGATATATTAGTTTAATATACCCCATAACTTCTAGCAGTTGGGACAGAGAAAAACGCTTTACCACAGGGGGTCTTACATGTTATTTCTGTGTCCTGTCCCAAACTAAGAGTGTCCCAACTAATAGAAGTTACAGGGTATGGCTTAGGTTAGGTCTGCCATAAAACTTTCTTGAAACATATAGATGTCATCAAGCTATCAGACCTGTTCATGAAGTAAAATGCTAAATTTAAATTCCCATAGACAAGAGTCTAACTCCTTCATCCTAATATATAATTATAACAGAATTATTTTTCCTCTGCATGATATATTAACAAATTTATTGGCAGGAATTTCCTTGACAAATTCAGGGCTTGCCTGGTTATGACATTTCATTACGCTTATGCCATCACAATGTCCTGTACTTTACATGTTGGGCTGCTGTACATTGGAAATATTTCCTAAAATTGTAGTTGTCAACTAGCTGGTAGTTTTGTATTGTTTATTGAACAAGAGTATCACCAAAACACAACAGCCAAGTAGTTCAGCAGTCAGTCTATGGTGAATATATCACTATAAATAATGTCCATCATGATCTGTACATATGTGTGTAAAAGCCATTTGCATATTTCTTAATAACAAGGTTGGTACAAACCTGTATTACATGTACCTACATGTATAACCTGAGGGCGAGCTTAGTTAAACCCATCTTCACCAGCCAAGTGTTTTATTCCAAGCTATTCTCCATAACAACCCTTGACGGCCTGAGGCATCTCAAACCAAAATAGCCCCTTGAGGGAGCGGGTGGGCCATGGCTCTGCGGAATACGGCTTGCTTCCTCGGTCGATCATAAGAGGCGAGAAAAGAGGTTGCATTCTGTCACCCTGGT
>JARFOD010001448.1:0-11826 GCA_031763545.1 Mopalia muscosa | reverse complement strand
TTTGTTCGGAGTGACCCCATTTTCAATAGGAGTGTAGTTTAGCATCATATTAAGCTGCATCCCAAATTTGAAGTCTCTATGTTAAGCGGTTTGGCTTCTATCCTGTTCACGTCGTCATGAGGGAAAGTTGGACCGACCGACAGACAGACAGACAGACAGAGTAAGTTACTGAGCTGCTTAGTCGCAGCTCAAAATCATTCATTGATTTGAATTATGTTTAGAGGAAGTTTCTAATGATGGTGTTTAACATCATACGTTCTTGGCTGCCGACTCCTCAATCTACTGAAAATATATTTTAATTAAACGTCTGCATTGACAAATGTGTCCTCACACTTACAGCTATGATCTAAGTCACTGATAACTCAGTTCCGCTCATAAATCATTTCTTCACATGTTTTTATCCTATTGCAATAAAAAAGCCCTTCCATATGTCATATTGAACAAACTTGTATATGGACACTATATTCACAACCAACAAAAACCTAAGTTTTCACAAAAGTTTGTTTCAAAAATGCTATGATAACAAAAGCCATTTTAAATTATTTCATGAAGCATGCAGTGTGTAAAAGCCAAAGACATTATCTATAATGAGTGTATGCGGTTTTGTTCTTTGCGTTTTTTTGTTTTTTCATGTGTGTGTGTGTGCTGGGTAGGGGGGTCTTTGCTTTCATTATAAATATCATTGCTTGTCTGATATACATGTAAGATAATGCCACTACATATGACAAAAAATATAACAATTTTTTGTTTGCTTTGGGGGTTAAAATTGTCTCATTTATATGATAGTATGCAAGCACTGGGAGTTAAGGTTTGTTTGTTGGTTTGATAAGGGTTTAATGTCATGATCAACGGTATTTCACTTATATGACGACGGATTTTCCACTTCACATTGCACCTAGCCTTTTTACTGAGGAAAACCGGGAAGAAATCTCGTAACAACCACCCTACAATTGCCAGAGCCACAACATGTGACTCGCCCATAAACCTTATGGTGGACATGCAGACTCGATCCAGTGAACGGTACATCAAAGCAGGTTCAGTTTTGTAAGTGCACATGGTACCACTAAGCCACCGCTGCCGTGGTGCCAGGAAGTAAAAGAAGCCATCCCAGATAGAACAGGTATCAAACGATGACAAGCATAACACTCCTCCCCCTCTCCCCGAAAGACCTAACTATAGATCTGGCCATAGTTATGTTAGCACCAGGGCAACAGGAAGTTCTCTATCAACCATCAGCTTCATACAATTTCAACCCCAAAAAGATCTTATTAGCAACACAACAAATTAGGCTTAATTATTCAAACTGCTATGCCGAATGTAGATAAGATTAAATGGAATGGAAAGTTTACTCAGGATATATGATTGACATTGTGTTTTAATTTTTTATTGGGGATTGCAAAATGTTGTACCAGAAGTCTATCAAGTAGAAGTATGAAACCAGCCTTACCCAGTCCCAACGGCATTGTGACTTTCTGTGGACTTCCGTATTGCCATATGACTCATTGGGCAAGATGTGGTGGATTTCGTTCGTTTCACTCAGTTTGAATTTCAGAATCCACTGATGCATCATGGGTACAATATAACTTTTGAAAAGCGGTAGAAACAGCGTTAACATGATATACCCATGATTCCACATCCAATTCATGTCCTTCGAGGTTTCTCTATATCTCGCTAGGGGGCGCTTTTCAACAATCAGCGCTGGTCTGTTCACATTGCCGTTGAGACTGGGTAAAGGCTGGTTTCATACTTCTACTCGATAGACTTCTGCTTATGCATATCTAAAATACCCCACAAAGGGTACAGTTTCTTTAAAAAGCAGCATGTTTTTATTCTGAAGATAAGTTAAACATTACTACATTAAGATGATTCGAACTATGTTTTTAAATACGCTTTTGGCATAAAACTGGGCGTTGTAAATTTTTGTGTGTAAATTACAACCTTTTAAAATAAATGTTTTAACTCTAAAAAGAATTTTTAAAATACCCGCTAAAACCATTCTGTAAAGAGTTTACTGTATGTTGCCTTCGCGTAACTCTACTTCCAACTTAAGCATGTATTAAAGGAGCCTACTTTCGAATACCTTTATTGTGTTGGTTCAGAAGAGACATGATTGATATTGATTCCGCTGTGACATTTAAATCCGTATGTACAACCTGGGATTACGTACAATCTCCAGTTAGCTCTGTTGGTTACAAACATATACATATTTAACCCCACCCTGTTGTCTTACGCACGTACTGCTGCCTAAGTTAAAATCACGCGATTTCTGCCAATTATTTTACCCTTTCAAATTCTACTGTCAGCTCAAGCGAGAGTTCAAAAGTGAATTTGTATTTCATGTGTCATCTGCATTAAAACTTCTCCTATAGTAATGTTCTATTTGCCTAATTATTATTGTAGAAGCAGCTTATGTAATTGCGATTCGACTTAGATTGTGTTAATTGTAATAATTCCAAATCATTCGTGCATGACTTTGCTTTACTTAATTATGTGTAATAAAGTGTGCAATATGATAGCCCTTAATTTAAAATAGCCTATGGTGCTAATAGAATAGTGTTTAATTGCGAACATACTCTCTCCATTATAACAGTTATAACACAGCGTGCCTTTCAAACTAGGCCATTTAGCGACAACGTTCATTGGCTGCCTTAGGATTGGTGGGCACCAATCTGAGTGCACGGCTCATACAATTTTGGCTTGAATAGCGAGCCATTCAAATATACAGTTTTGAGAAAGTCTGACTACCCGACTTCACTAAACAGCTAGCGTAGCAGTATATTCTGGTTTGGTGTGAACTGATCTTCAGAGTTGTAATGGGGAGTATAGCACGGATTAAAACTGTTGGATATCGACGATAACACTGAAGGCCATATCGAATTGAGACTTGGCATATCGATTTAACAAAGATATTAAAAACTCCAACAAAATTATTCTTTTAAACTACGTTGCGGTATTACATAGAGTTCTACCAGACATACATATCATTTTGTAAAGTTTATTTTACCGAATTTGACCACCGCCCATGTCGAATGACAAAAGTTGCATTGACTCGGTATATAATTAGCCATGAATTGTAAGAGAACACGAGTGATATAATAAATAATGACACCCAAACAACAATGGGTTTTCGGGGGCATTAGGTGTTGGTAATTCATAGCAACTCTGATTAATTAATGGCCTGTATTCTGTTGAAAGAATTTGATTTGACGTGGACTGTCCACTATTGTGTTCTCTTTAAGTGTTCCTTTCATCCGACCCTAGGGTGTGTCACTGGAAAGGGCACACATTCCATTTGTACCCAAGACTTATTGATCAAAGAGTAAATGAATACTGCCGGAGTGTAAGCACGCATCTCGAATTGAATTATACTAACAGATAAAATTTATGTGTTCAACGAGTTTCAATTTCCTATTGTTTACAGCCCTTGATCCATCTAGTCAATTCCGATGTGCTTTTTCCTATTAGTATTGTGTACATGAGCATTGAGTTTGGTGATTGACGTTCTTTCAACCACTCGCAAATGGGTTTGGTTGACAGGTAGTGAATAACTACCTGCTGTACATCACATTCCATAGCTAATCTGCTTTGTGTTAAGAGACTGGTTACAGACAAACGGAAACTTGGTTATGATCAGAGGCTAGGACTGAAACCTTCTGCAAACCAATTGGAAGATCATCGAGAGGAAGACTTTACACCCTTCATTGTGACTGTAACTATACAATGAAGGTATCGGTTTTAATTTGGATCAGTCTGTTTATTAAAGAAGGTAATTCCGATATCTTACCATTATTACCAAGATATTACTCGGACCATCTCCGTGGGGTTAAACTCTGGTCAATCCAGACAATCAGGCTTTGTGATCTGCATTCAAATCGGTGTAATTCAAACGGTTCTGTTAAGTTTTGTCTAAGCTTTGCTGTCTTTATTTGTATTTTGCTATTGTCATTTTCCCCCATTTTTCTACGTTTGTTCTGGGGGAGTAGAGGTGCTGTTGTAGTAGACCAGGTCTATCAAATCTTTACCTTAGAAAAGTTACGTAACTAACCTTTAGGGAGATAATTTATAAATTGTTTCAGGCATAACGACTACTCCTGTTACCGAGTACCTGTTCCTGACACATTATGAGGCTTCAGTTAATGACGCAGCGGATATCTGTCGGAGAAGAGGGCTAGATATGCTTAAGTTGGATACCCCAGAAACCCTCCATGCCTTGACGGTCTTTTTCAAAAACTCGACTTTGGCGATTAAAGAGTAAGTCAAATATTCGTTACTTGAACAGAACAACGTAGCGCCAACAGCAATTCCCCTATACAGGCGACAAAGTGTCTGATAAAATGCTGACTTGGTGCTAATTACAAATAATGAGCGATCTTACAATTTTAGCAATAAGTTATAGAAATTTTCTGGATTTGTAGATTGTAGAAGAGTTACCTACAGATATATATGTAAAAACCTGAGTAGGAAGGTGAAATATAGAATGCAAGCATGTTTTATTTTCTTTAATCTCTTGATGTTATTTCCCCTTTTTAGGCAGACATTTTGGACCGGGTTACATGCTCCGGTATGCAGCGGTCCTTGTTGGTTTCGCTGGGCGGATTGCACTCCGCTGTCATCTCCGACATTTTGGAAAGCGACTTCTTTCAAAGAGAACTGTGTATCAGTTCACTCTAAAGAATTGGTTGTCAGAAGTGATGTCTGGATCATTGACAAATGCAAATCCGTACATAGCATCATTTGTCAGAAAACCAAAGGTAAGTTATTAATAAATGTTGTGAATAATAAAAACATAACGTTGTTGAAAACTATTATAAGGGGTAAACTGAGAGACTTGGAGACTTTTTTAATGAACTTCCCTTGGTCATTATCATGTATCTGTGAGTTTGTACTGTTGCTAGTGCTAGTTGTTTCCGTATAGTCTAGGTTTTAATCAAATTAGGTAGGGCCTGAAACGAATGAATTCGATTGCTAATTTCGATAATATCATATCGAAAAAATAAAATGACTATGCGTTAAAATTTTTCCCCATTATTTTTGCAGGAAATTGTTCTGAATTTCTACAGTTTTCATCATATATTCACTTATCCAGTCCGCTATCAAGAGCTGTTCTTTCGTCGCGTATTTCTGGGAATTTAACCAAAGATACGTGTCAGCTGCAATGCATAAACTCGGAGATCAATGACATGGATTGTTTAGGCTTCGGTTTGTTTTCCGGACAATGCACTTTGTATTTCTCTGAAGCAGTATCAAATGTTTGGAGTCATGTTGGCGATACCACTAACTTGTATGTTAAGTTCTGCTTCACAGGTAAGTTGTGGTTAAAACTCAAATTTATTTTCCTAGCCATAGCCATTTCAAGACCAGGAAATAAATTACCGGGTGGATACTTTGCCTTTTTATCAACATCTTTTAATGTTTCACTTAAGTAAGTTTTTCCAAGACACAACAAAGGCCTACCCGTTCAAAGTGGTTCGAATCTCTTTGCCCCCCCCCCCTCCCCCACCCCCCACACACACGCACACACCATTTTTTTCTTTTGTGTCTGTTACAGCTGTGGTTGAAGAAGATATAGTCAAACCTGAAGTATACAAAGACATACTGCAGGCTGTACGATTATGTCCGTCAAACATCACACAAAATGTTTCCATCGAAGAGCCTAGCTACTCTACCACGGTTGATAGTAAGGCCGTATCCAGCTTTCCTCTGTCAACAACGGACGGGATGGTCGATCTACAGACGTCTGTGATATCCACAGACGAGCCAACCACAGTGGGTTCATCAACGGACAGAACGTCCTCTGAACCGATTCCGGAACACGATAGCGAAGAAGAAATGACCTTGATCTCCGCCTCAGCTCTCACGGAAGAAATTATTTCGAGTTATGCCACAGGGAAATCTATTCGTGAAACAACTTTGTTGATGTCTTCGACTTCAGATTTAAAAACTGTTCATGTATCGACGATTTTCACAAAGAAGATTCAGCCGACATCAGTTGAGTCAGATTTGAGCTCAAAAGCAAGTTTTGGCACAACTGTTGGTAAACACAGCCCTCCAGTAACGAAAGGTAATTATGACACTTAATACCCCCAGTCGAGCGACACTAGTACCAATAATATGTAGAGCACTGCAGTGACTGTTCTGTTACATTGATAAGCAATCAATAGGGACACATTAGCATCTACACATGTGCAAACAGAAGTCACTCAGAAACCCTTCACACATTTCATACCCTCTACAAATCCTTTCACATACATAATATAAAACTGTGGATTTATGTTTTGGTATTGATTGCGAGCTATATATTTTAAACCTGAATAAGTAGATTCACATTGAGACACTAAATTAGATGGGGTTGAACACGTGTCCATATCAGGAACGTTAAGGAAGCGAAATCGTTCTGATCGACCGCTGTCATACGCCCCCAAACACATCATACATTTTGTTTATGCAAAACACATTCAATTAACTTTAACTAATTATATTGATCGCGGAGCTAGCTACCACCCGATCATTCCTATATCTATGAATGTCATAATCATCCCGAGTTAGCTCATTTTCACGAATATAACATTGATTTAATACAACAACAAAAACAGGTATATAATCACTCAACGTTGAAAGAAACTTAACAAAGTATAGTTTTACCTGCATTTTGTAACAAGCGATTGTCAGCTAAATAAACCACATCTTTTTTTTTAATATCTGTATCTAAATGTAGGTGAATTCCATTTTCTTAAAGTGACCAAATATGGACTCACGGTTAGCCTCCATGCAGCAGCAATGAACGCGAACAACCCCTGCGCAGTTTATTTGTTCCAAAAGACGCCTACAAATAATGTTAGTTTTCTTTCCAAGTGGCCAATGCAATTTGAACATAGGTCGGACATGTCACATTAGAGTGTGCAATACACTTTCTACTTAGATCAGTATCAGCACAAAATGTCATAACCATAGCATTTTGCATCTCAGTGCAATTCAAAGAGTTCATTTTTATTCTAACATGTTATCACACAAAAAACAAAATGTCATTTTATCGGGTGACATAAATAACCAATAGAAGAACTTTTTGGATTGATTCAAGTCCTAAACCTTCAAACAACACATAATTGGCTGATTTATTTAGTTTCTATTATCAAGTGTTAATATCAAGAGTTTGCCAACTTCATTTATTTCAATAAAACAATCCCTTCTACGTTCATTTTAATGTTGAATAACAGTTGTATGATGGCAAACATAATTATCTGCAAAAAAAAAAAGTTGAACATAAAGGGGAATAACTCTGATTAGCATATGTATTTCACTTTTCAGACACCAGCAATGGATATGTCACGACACAGAGAACGGCTGAATCAAGCTCGCATTGTCTGTGCCCGTGCAGACAAACCGGCTCCCCGCCGAATGCATCACAAGCAGAAAAAATTGAAATGATTCAGGCTATAATACGAACTTTGTCAAAGAGCAAAGAGAGTTTGTCATCCACCGTGAGGAAGCGAACCAGTGCCCATGACGACCGTCCAAGCTCTCAAGGAATAGGTGCCTTTGCTGTTGTGTTTTTGTCTGTGGTCTTTGGTGGCGTTATCGTTGCTGATTTTCCTCTGTTGGTGCGGGAAATAAGGAACCGACTGTTTAACAGACAGTCAAATTAAATCAGAGCTTTGGCTGTAGATTTGGTTCTAATTGTAACAGTTCTTTAGAGGTACACAGGACTGGCTAATGAGGAGTTGACAAACATCAGGGGAAGACATGAGAGTTTCAGGAAAAACAGCCACCGATTTATCTATCCTTTGACTTTTTGCTTTGTTAGCTGTTGCCTCTATTAATAGTATGTTGACAAATCTCTGAAGTCTGGTGAATCCAATTGGCTATGTGTTTAAATACTGGTATAGCAAGAGGTATAAACTGAAATGCCCGTGAGACAAATGGCAGCAGCTGACTTCTGCAATCGCGGGGTAGGATATGTTAAACCCAATCCAGCCAACAAACATCTTCAGAGTGGACCATATTGTCAAGAATACATTTATTTAAGATCCAACAATTTCGTAACCATGCGAGTTCACTAAACTGACAAATAGAAATAAATTCACTTTGAGAGGCTGCGAAAGGATAACGGGTGCTCCAACAAATCAAGCGATTACAGATATGGAGACTCTTAGATCTGTTGATAGTGGAATAATATACCTTGTAACCCATCAAACATCAAGAGCTTGAATATTTGATAAAAACGGTCGCCGCCTTACCTCCATGATATAGGGTATAGTCGGCTTGACCAAAACCAGAATCATGTTTTGTAAAATACAATCGGGTGATTGCTGTAAAGTTTGCGATCGCCGTCGGCAAGTTACAGCTGTAGAAATAAACTAGCTTATAAAAGATGCTTTAGTCAACTCTGGGGATTGTGTTCTAAATCCGAGGTGGTACAAAAGTTGAGACCGTTTTCTGAGCCAAGTTGAGCACGAACCCTGAGTATGGTTTGGACCAAGCCCAGGGCTGTACTCAACTTGACTGCAGACTTTTTGCCAACAGCCGTGGCTTTGTGGTTAGCATGTTCGCTTACTAATCCTACTTCGATGTACCTTTCATAGGATCGAGTCCGTCTGTCGACCATCAGGAATATGAGTGTGACATAATGTGGCACCGGCAATCGCGAGGGTGGTTTTTACGAGGTTTCCTTCCGGATTTCCATCCCAATTAGGCAAGGAACAGTGTGACGTGGGCAATCCGTCGTCAAATAAGTATAATACCCTTCAATACAATTGTTTGTATTTTTAGCTTTTAGCAGAAGAGCTCCGCAGCAGTGTGCTCAAGAGGTGGAACCTACATGCATTGATTTTGTACCCCACTGAGTACGTCCTCAAACATTTTGTTTGAAGACCGAATAGGAGCACAACTCAGGGGAGCACGATATCTCAAGACTGAGAACAGACTCAGACTTTAGCATGAGTGAGTGTTTATAACCTCATCCCAGGACTTTGTAACTATGTCGAACTGTTGCAAATCAATGCAATTGTTTCTAAAGTAACTAAAAATCAATTAACTTATAAAACAATTTAACTAAAATCACTTTTTTTTTTTCAATATAACAAATTTTCACAATTTTACAAGATGGACATTTTTCCGTAATTGTGGAGAAGACTCGGAGCGTGATGGCAGTCTGTGCTGATAAGCTAGATGGTACTTAAATGGGCTGAAAATCGTTACCGTGTCCACCCACGTTCGTCGACGATAAAACTGGCTTTTATAAAAAGCTTTATACACTATATATATATATAACAACTGTTTTTTCCCCAATGTAACTATAAAGGAAAGAGAATGAACAATATTTCAGATTATGATAGTTTCAGTTTTTTTAACATGGATGCTGACGATCTGACTATAGCTAAATGTGCCAATAGGCGAATCTGTTTGACTGTTTAGGAGATTTTGGGACCATTTTCTTTAGAAATCTGCCTACTATATTATATTCCGCTCATGATGTTACTTTTTCTTCTCTTAGACACTTATTAATGTTTAAACAGAGCAAATATTTCCCGTCCTTGTTGAGCAATTGCGACCAAAACATAAAAGTAAGCTTTGTTTTTTTATTTGGCAGCAAACTATTTATTTATTTATTTATTTATTTATTTATTTATTTATTTATTTATTTATTTATTTACTTATTTATTATGTTATTTGGGTTTGTTTTTTTTTTGTTTTTTGTTTTTTTTTTGTGCCACACATTTTACATCATTTGCTTTAATCTTACTAAATTTATCCAGTATTTTGAACATTTTAGGATAACACTTGTAAAATTTGCAGGTTAGCATCTCTTCCGAAACCGAACCAACGACCCTTAGAGTAAGAGACTGAACCACCAACAGTCTTTCTAAAGCACACACATAATTCAATTGTAAACACTGTAACATCATGATTACATCGCTCAAATATTGTCAGAAAAATGAGTGTAACCGACAAGTTTTGGTAAAGCACTCGACCAAAAATCACCCGCCCATATATAAGTAAACATCGAAAGTCAATGATTCGGTACGTGGTGTTGCCCTACACTGGATTTTGAAGTAGGGCTAAATCATGAATTTATTATACTTACAGGCCTATTACATGTTTAATATCCCAATCGAATAATATCTGTATCCTTTTATAGGGTAAACATGCTCACAAAGTGGAAGTTACAGAAGATTTTACTCAAATTTCAACAGTACGGGTGGAAGAGATAAAATGGGGGATTAGCAACAGATACCCAAACCGTAACCATGTATGTTAAACAAGGTTTATAAAGGGCGATTTCAAGTCTGGTTTGGCATGTTAAATTTGTCAGGAAGATCAGTATATTAAATATTATTCGACGGAGCTAATTGGACCCATAAGAGCCGATAAAATTTAAATTACACAGTTATGTGCACTACAACTCTATATCTCTAAATATAGATGATAAATTAATAGAGATACAGAACTCTGCCTCTGCCCTCAGGGGTACCTTTATTATCTCTTTATAATAACATAATTATTTTTTACTACTTGCATAGGTAGCATGCCGATATTGGGATATTTAGAATTATCCTTAAATCTCTCAAATAGTTTTTATAAGTGTATACAGGTTATTATAAGTGCAATGTATAAGGGGTTAATCTGTAGTAGCACTAGTGTCCCTCCCCCTCCACACACATACGGATGTTTAAGACACCGTTTATGTCTTCTACGAATTAAAATTGCCGATAAAATATATCATCGTAGTGTGTTAATTACTATTTACACTCTCCAATAGTGACTTCGTAAATTGTAATTGATTTTACGAGAGAAGATTTAGAGTAAACTTTGTACACGTTTTAACCCCCATTATAAATGTAAATAGAACACATTTCGTGTTACTTCTGAGTTAAGTGTATTTGTTCAAATCACAATTAGATCCGGTATGACAAATTTCATTGCTACTTCGACTTCGTCTTTGGTTTTACCTATAAAAGGCCAAAGAAATACTTGGAAATACTTGGATACGGACACATTAGGGGAGTCCCCTCAGTTTTGGCGGTACGATATCAGTGCTATATTGAGTAGAAATCAATTCAATAAAGGTACTACACGTACCGGATCTAAGTTATAAAGGGCGAGCTATAAATAAAATATGTAGGTCTCAAGTCCTGTATAAGCAGTTTGGAGCTCTGCACATACAAACAATGCAGGAGAAGTTCGACATCTAAAAGTTTTGAACACGTTTAGGTGAGATTCTTGACAATCTCATTATTCGATATAATAAAGATGTCGGATTTAGTATTTTAACGCAGTATCGTAGTGCAGCTAAATAACTGCCAACTACTAGTATGTGACTGGCCTATACGCTACTATCAAAACAGAAATGTCAAATTCCAAGTCACAAATATCGTGGTGTACTGAGGAATATTAAGTTTCACATAGATATGCGCTTAAGTTAACAACACTATATGTGCTTTTTATCTTTATTGATAGAATAGTGATGAGTTGATAGATTGATTAATTAATTGGTTGATTGATTGGTTAATTAATTGATTGATTAATTAATCGATTGATTGGTTGGTTGGTTGTTTGTTTGGTTGGCTGGCTGGCTGGTTGATTGATTGATTGGTTGATTGGTTGATTGATTGATTGATTGATTGATTGATTGATTGATTGCTTGATTGATTGATTGATTGGTCAATTGATTGCTTGATTGCATGATTGATTGATTGATTGATTGCTTGATTGATTGATTTATGGATTGAATGATTGATTGATTGATTGAGTAAATGAATGGATGAATGAATGAATGAATGAATGAATGAATGAATGAATGAATGAATGAATGAATGAATGAATGAATGA
>JARFOD010001437.1:0-11826 GCA_031763545.1 Mopalia muscosa | reverse complement strand
AAAAGAGGCTGCTTTCTGTTGCCCTGGTGTTCGCAGAGCTAAAGGGTAACAGGAAGCAGATTTGTTTGTGATGTTCTATATTTCGTCATATAAGTGAAATACCCTTGAGTATGACGTTAAACACCAATCAAACAAACAAACAAATCTATATAACCAGTGCCTGCAGCTGTGGTTACCGACTTTGTGAAATGGGTTACCAGCTTTGAAATAGTGGTAACCAGAAAACGGGTAATTATGCCAGGGGCCTTAAGTTATACCCTGCTTAAATATGTGCAAAACCCCAAACAGTTCAAACGTACCATCATAAATAATACTAATGATTCATCTAGAGTAATGTGCAATGCATTAAGTCTTTCTTCCTGATGGAGTATTCAATTGTTTTGTAGGAATTATTCGCTGAGTTTGGGCCATTAAAAAAGGCAGCAGTTCACTATGACAGATCGGGGCGATCACTGGGTACAGCGGAAGTTATTTTTGAAAGAAGATCTGATGCTGTGAAGGCCATGAAACAATACAACAGCGTTCCCTTAGACGGTAAGGCTATAAGTTACCTTTAAGTCCCTCAATCTCGTTAATTTGAGTGTTTAGACCAGCTGAAACTATCTGTATCCATTGTTTGTAGCTTGTTTACACAGCTACAATAGGAAGCTGTTGCTAGATAAAATATTTTAGGTGTTTTCTTGCTAAGAACCAAGTCTGTGCTATTAGGAACCAAGAACGAACCAAACAAGATCTCCACATCATTATCCAAACTCATTCAAGGATGACCGCTACATGCTTTTCAAAGATAACTGTTTGTCTAAAGTATGCAATTTTATAACAGATTTGGAAAATGGTTATTAATCAAGACATCAATAATGTTGGATTTGTAAAGAAATTTGGTAAAATTGATCATGTATAGTTATATTAATAAATTTAAAAAATCAACAAAGCTGTGTCTAATTCAACTGACATGTTATCTTAGTAAGTTAATATGTGCTATTAGAAAAGATTGCTGCACAGTCCTGAGAATCATATATGTCAGGAAAAGTTTTTTGTTAATGTATCACATTATTATTGTCAATTAAAGAGTTAAAAACATATTATATTAAATAAACTCGGATTAGTAATGCAATGTGTTAAATGCTTGTCTTCCATCAGGCCGCCCTATGAATATTCAGCTGGTTGGAGCAGCGGCAACAGCTAGTGCAGATACCTCAACAAGGATACAACAGGGTGGACGACTAGGATACTCCCAAAGGTACCGTCTCTATATTATAACGGTTTACTCCTCTGTAGGACTTCCAACACTTAAAATTGGAACAATGTTTTTTTTTATATATCTTTAGCACTAGGTTGTTTTTTTTTTTAAATAATGTTCATGCTGTGAGTTATGTTTTTCCATCAAAGCATAAAATACAACATTTTGCTAAGTTTCTGAATAAGGAGGTTTTGAGTTATACGGTTACGACAACAGAGTGACTTGACTTTGCGAAATGACGTTGCCACGGTAGGGCAGTCAGGGGCTTAGCCAGAAATCAGGATTAGGGTGTCCAAAATTTTGGATGTTAAAGTTAAAACAGGGTGTCCAAATGAGGCAATTTTTCACTTCAGGGTGTCCATTTAGACAGGTGTCTGCCTAAGCCCTTAAGGGCAGCCTGGCTATACTTTATATTGCGGACTCTTTATTTTCAGGAAAATATGGCTTAAAAAATCTTGTGGAAAAAATTATGCTTTAAGCTATAGGAAAAGTAAATTCATATAGGTTTATGAACGTTAACATGTTAATTTGCAATATTCACCATACCGCCCGTGTTAAAAAACTCAATTTTTACTATCAAAACTGAATATCAAATGTAAGAAAAACTCATTTTGCCTTTTTTTTTTTTTTATCAGGGTATTTCTATAGAAACCCCTGCCCCTTAGCTCAATGCAATCTGACAGAGAAAAGACTCCGTTAAGATTTTAACTTTGCATCATGAGAATCAGTATTTTCTTTTTATCTCTCCCCCGAAAGGGGTGGGAGACATATTGTTTTTGTCACGGTTCTTCTCCTCTTTCTCCTCTTTTTCCTTCTCCGCGCTTTTTGTCAGAGCCATATCTCCAAGACTATTCGTCTGATTTCATTCAAATTTGGACCATGATGTACCATCATTTGGACCATCTTATGATGTAGATGTGCATGCTTCAAAAAGAATTTTTTCAAAATCTGTTTTGGGCAAAAAATGAAGTAAAAAACATGTCCAGACCATATCTCACCATATACATTTTTTCCAATTTCTTTCAAATTTGGTTAATAGATGCATTTCATCATTGAAATGTGCATGCTTCATAATTAATTTTCGAAAAATATTTATTGGGGCAAAAAATGGAAAATATTGGGGCAAAAATCTTGTCCGGACCATATCTCTTACACTATTGGTCTGATTTTTTGGTAAATCAACAAAATACTTGTCCGGGCCATATCTCTTATACTTTTGGTCCGATTACTTTTAAATTTGGATTATTGCTGTAATTTATGATGTACATGTGCACACCACAAAGAGCTACCCCCCAAAATGGTTGACCAACATTTAATGGGTGTCAGAGTCCCATGTATACGATATGTATTTAGGTGGGAATTTGTTTATGATGGTCATAAATGTATCTGGAAATATGAAATAGGGATGGGGGAGACATATGTTTTTGTCAGAACAAAAAACACTCTTCTAGTTGTGTTATGTAACCCTAATCTTGTCATTCATACAACCAAAATAAACTCAAAAGGATAAAAAAATATTTCTAGTGCATAAAAAAATTCTGACATTTAATCTTTGTATTTCCATAAAGGGTTATATTATAGTGTAATAAAGATGCCCTGCTTCTCAAAATAATTTCAGAACTATTTTAAATATTAACATGTTTTGTATTGTTTTAGTAGCAGCTTTGGAGGTGGTGGTAGCCGCCCTAGGGGTGGTAATAGAGGTGGTAACACTAGTAGAGGTCGCTCTAGGGGAAGGGGAGGTGGCCGCGGAGGAAGGAGAAATCAGAATCAACAGAAACCCGTCACAGCAGAGGAGCTAGATGCCCAACTGGATGCTTATAATAATAAGGTACAGTTAAACTTGTAGCAAATCAGGGAATTTGGTTTCAATTGTTTACTTAAGAAAGCGCCATTCAATTAAAATATGTACTTTAAACTTTCAATTGTAAATTTACATTTGTTTTTATCCTTCAAAAAATGTATGCAATACAGATGTACCATTTACCGGATTGAGTCCGCCTGTCGTCCATCAGGTACATGTTGTTGCTCCAGAAATTATGGGGTGGTTTTTACGAGGTTTCCTCCCAGTTTTCCACCATAATATGGCTAGGTGCAATGTGAAGTGGACAGTCATTCAAGTGAAATAACATTTGAGTAAGATGTCAACCCCAATAAAACATGGCCCTGCAGAATACTTCCTCGGCTTCCTCGGTCAATCGTAAGAGGCGAGAAAATAGGTTGCTTTCCGTTGCCCTGGTGTTCCCAGAGCTAAAGGGTATAAATGGGAAGCAGATTTGTTTGTGATGTTCTTCATTTGTGTCCGTCATCATATAAGTGAAATACCCTTGAGTACAACGTTAAACAACAAACAAACAAACCAATAAAACAAAGAAACGAACCCTCTCAGTTTGCCACTGTTATAAGGTTAGGTGCAGTGTGAAGTGGACAATCTGTCATCATATAATTGAAATACCCTTGACTGACGTTAAACCCCAATCGAACAAACAAGCCAACACATCTTAGTTGGGAAAGTTTCAATTATTGTTGGAATACACTGCACATATAAGTGAATTACCCTTTAACACGGCATAAAATACCAATCAATTGATGGAATTCTGCACATTCATTCTGTGAATGTTATTCCAAATTAAACTCCAGAGATTCAACAGCTTCTTCGGAAGCCAACTGGATTCTTGGCGAAATTCTTTGAATTTTAACATTTGTATGATCTTGATTAAGCTTAAAGCTTTAAGAACTGAGCGAATTATTGATTCTATCAGCTTTTCATAGTTTCCATTAATTCCTGGTAAATAACATTTAGATTACCTGGTTCATACCAGTAAAAACTTGTTGAATTTTGGGTTACCAAAGAACAAAAAAAAAAGAAATAACACATGCTGATGTAATAAATATTACACTTGGAATAGTTCCAAAACATCCACTCAATTTCTAAATGTCTTGGAAACCTGACGTGTTTAATACACCAGCAACTGATCACCTCCTTGTTTTGAAAGACTCAGACTTAGTATATGTAACTCATCTCGCTTGAAAAAAAAAGATCCGATTTTTGTTTACCATGCCATAATGCTCTTTATTTAATCTCGAGGTTAAATTAATTGAGTTTCTTTGACAGATTTCAGTACAGCTTTTAAGAGCTCTTAAAGTAATAACAATGTTTATTGTATCATCTAATTAGTATAGTATATATAGGCCTGGCAGAGGTGTATAGTTATCGTCAAACACAGAGGTGCCCATCAAGTAGATAATAGCCATATCCAAACCATCTCGACTTCTAGCATCCAGCGGGTGGTTGGAGGGAGCTTCATGTTGCCCTGCTGCACTCAGAGCTAAAGGGGAACAGGAAGCCAATCTGTTTGTGGTGTCTGTTTTCCGTCCTGTTGTTGTCGTCCTGTATTGGTCCTGTCCTGTCTTGTTTGTTGTCGAGGGTGGTTTCCACCACCCATTGGGCTGGCATGTCATCATATAAGTGAAATACCCTTGATTACGACGTTAAACCCTAAAAATCTATTCATCCTTTTTTTTCGATAAATAAATAGTGGTATATGTTTAGCTAATAAGGTTACAAACAAGCCACACAAGCAAGATTAGTTTCCCCCGCTCTTTAAGAAATAAAACAGATTTGACAATAAAAAAATTGTTATCTAAACAATAGGGGCACAACAAGCAAGACCTAGCCTATGATTGTGGTGACAAGGTTTACTTCCTTTTCTCCAGCATATTTAAGGGATGCTGAGAAGGAAGTGAACAGTCTGTTGCCATATAAGTGGAATACTATTGAGTATGAACAAACTAACTTATCTTCTCCACACATTGTGTATTGATATACATGTATTTTCAGATGGATGTACAATGAAGATGGTTGCTGGTAACAAAGAACTAGAGATTACCTGGCCTAAGTGTGCTGATGTGTGACCAGAGGCAGGACTGCTAATCTTACTGACAATGAAGACTACTTAGGTTTACATGGCAAGACATAATCGAGTGCCAATGTTAATAAGGGTACGGTTTAAGGAACTCGTTCTTAGGATTTCTTCAGAAATCTAGATTAGTTATTTCTATATCCTAACAATTGAGTTTAGTCGGATTGAAAAGTACCAGTAAGTACCTGACATTGGGACATGTTACCTCACGATTTCATTTTGTATGCTGGACAAACAGTCTACTTTCTGGTGTTTTCAAAACAGCTTTATAAATAGCAACAACAAAAAGTTTCCGAGCTGAAGAACTGCTCTTTTAAAGTATCATTTAGTTTTACCACAGCCTCTTATCATGTTTTGTATTGTATGTGACCACTGAAGAAAGTGTGTGTGTAACAGAGTGTAAATGTATGAAAGGAAAAAACATCTTAAACATTGCCATAGTTTTAAGTCATCATTTTGTAATGTGTTTTGTTTTCTTCATCCTTTAATGTAACAGTGTAATTTCACATCCTAACCATTCGATTCCATGGAAATGTATGTTTGTACAAAAATAAATCCCATATTTTATTGAATATTGTTTGATTTTTTTACATGCGATAAATCAGAGATTATGTTGGAACACCTCTTGGCCATTTCTGTACCATAAATAAACTTTGATGAGTTGAGTTCAGTTCGGAGGAATTTGGCAGCTGGCAGTGCTGATCAATCTGATGAAACAAGTTTCTATCCTTGTTTCCACCTTTCCAGGTCAACATTTCAGTGGGACAAATAGTGTGCATTCCTATGTACAGTTAACAAGGTTTAACATAAGCAGTACAAGTAAAATTGCTTCCATCTCTTAAGAGTGTCAGACACCTCCTAAAACAAAAAAAGATGCAGCAAATAACGTGTTTCCAGTTCAATTGTCAAAGAGACGATTGCTTTACAATTAGACTCTGGAGAATGATATCAAGATACTCGTTAGGATTGTTCAGAGGCGTTTCCCTTATTCGGTACCATTGTTCTAATGAGAACTGCTCTGGAACTCCAAATAGTAACTGAGCTTGCTTTTGTCGCCTGGGCCACCAATCATTGGTGGAATTACATGCTGCTGAATCACGGTCGCCTGGCTTGTAAGTGTTTGATAGTAAATAAAAAATACATATTGAAAAAATACTAGTTTTTTTTATCATTAAGCTTGAAACTCATTTAGAGTCGAGAAATAAACGATAAGGCAAGAAATACAAATCCATACATTTAGTAAATGTTTTATTTCTGGTCTTATTGTTCATTTCTCGACTGTAAATGAATCTCAACTTTTATAATTAAGATAAAAAAAACGATAATGTTTTCAATAACATATTTTATTTACTCTCAAGCACTTACAAGCCAGGCGACCATGTGCTGAATCGTTTCACATCAAAAGGATGTTTGTCTCTCACAGCGGTTTCATTTACAGATGAAGCCATTTCTAGTCTAAGCTAAGATTTGTCACAGTAGCGTTATGCTTATAGTTTCAATCTATAAATTTGCTAAATCCAAATTTTGTTTTCTCGCATTACACCCCAGATAACCCGTATCCATTTATATTTATTTTTTAATGGACTATGGTTTACCATAGTAAAATAATTAGGATAATGCACTGTTGATGGGGCCATTATTTGTGATTGAGAGTTCAAAAAATAAAAATCCTTTATTTCTATTCTAAAATACATTAACATTGTTTGAAAATAACTCGCCCAACAGACCAAATAATTTGTCAACAATAAATTGATAGTGATAGTCACAGTTGATTATCTTCCATGGGACTATGAAAAAATTTAATAGCCGTCTTAAAAATGAACAAGACCTGTTTGTGCAAAGATTGGATCGATTCAAGTCTATTGGAAGTCGTTTAAGGACCCCTCCGTATCAAACTGACTCAGCTTGAAATGCTGGAAAAGAAATTGAACTTCGACAAGTATACGTAATCTTGCTTAAGCCAGCTTAATTGTCCTATCTACTGTTATTTTAGTTGGTGATTGGGTTTAACATGTCAGAATTATTTTTCCTTGGACAGCAAAATTCAAATGAAACTTAAATCATGTGAAGTGAACAGCGAAAACAAAATGCTCTGAGAATGTTAGGGATTTTGCCTTAAATAAAGAACTTACACTTCATTGATGGATATCCCAGATATTAATTTCATTGAATTTTGGGGAAAACCTGTCGTATGTAAACAAGGGTCACCTTAGAGAAATAAGTGCAGAATCCTACAGCGTACAGCCAGTAAATTCCAACGTAAACAAAATGACCTACTTGAAATTTTGAAAACTATAAAATGTCAACCAGAGCAGTTCATTGTCCAAATATAAGGGCAATGCCACAAATATCACAATCGTAAGCAAAGTATTGATCGAGCAGTTTGCTACAACTGCCGTAAGCGGGGCCATATCTTGAAAAGCTGTCCATTGCTCAGAGTAATGGAACTATAATAAACAAGTTTCCGGAAGAAGAGATCGGTAGTTAAGAACCAGAAATAAGTCATTCATCTATTATGTGATCTGATCTCGGTTTATCATGTGGTTTTTCTAAACGAATCGAACAAACTCTTTGACATGATGTGGTCGAGAAAGATCAGCTGGTTCGACAAAATAAACAACCTCTGGATTAGGTGGTTTTACCACAATTTGTACCCAATTAAGGGTTGTGCTATGGACACGGTTTAGCCCAAATGTTGCTTGCATTTTTGTGGTAGGGTGGGAACATTCAGTGTGCTAAACAGCCCATTTTGCATCTTCAATTTGTGGAAGACATTTATCCTCCCAGCATTCCAGAAATTACCTTGATTTTTTCATTGTCACTCTTAATCAGTACTGAAACATTAAACTTCAGCGTATATTATCAGCCGGAATAGTGTAGATTTTAAAAATATTTAACGGTGTACAATGGACTCAATTTAGATAGAGCGAGAACTTTTGATGTAAAAGTTTTCTTTAAGCCTAGTTACAAACACCGATAAAGCATTCCTCGCTCAATGTTTTCATCCTTCACACACCATCAAGACAAAGATCAAATACCCAATAATACCGCCCCCAAAAGAGACTGTAGCACTCTCTCTACCTTTAACCAAGTTTGCGGTGGATGTGCTGGGACACTATACTTCACCAAATTAAATCAAAACCTTGAGACAAATGAACAGTTCCAATTAAGGCAAAGGTCTAGAATCAGCTTCTGTACAGAAAACACCACAATCGCCTTGGGATATTGCCAGGCAGGTCATCAAAATGTATGACTAGATGAAAGCTATAGACAATAATATACATGGCAGACCTCTCTTTGGCACAAGGTACAAATGTTAATTTTTGGGTAGACAGTTTGAATTGTGAACCAGAAGATGTGGTATAGGACTACTCCATCACTTCTAGGAAGTGTGGGAAGCTAATTCCGTGAATCCAAAAATCCTCTCGGTTTTAATTGCCAACAAACATTTCAGTTCTATTAGGTTACATATCTTTTTTAAATCATGTCGATTGGAAAAGATGAAACCAAACTAGAACATTATGAAGGAGAAGATTATTGGATTAGAACTCCTCGACAGTTGTACACCTGTCCTAACCAATGGGGTGCATGTGGGTTTGTAGAACAACATGCGAAAATGAAATTTTCAAAATAGTCGTTAGTGACCTATTGATTTGATGGCTGATTACCTTCATATATATATTGAAACACAAATTTTAAATGCACTTGGAAGTATTTAGACCGTATAACTTGAGACCTTATATGGAGCACCGATGTACTCTGATACAATCTCGATAAAGCGAATACCGAAAACAGTCTACAGAAAGGGAAAACATGTATCAGGCCCCTTAAGAGCCCCCAAATGGGCGTGGCTGTCTATATAACACTGCAATTGACCTCATGTGAGCGGATACTGTCTTTTTCCGTTCTTGTTTTATAAACATCCATACAGGTGTTTATAAAACGAAAATAGTCAACTAAAAACGAAGAATTCAGTTCTATGAAGTCCGATTTTCATGGAACTTTCACAATACGATAAAAGACAACAACACCTCTTTGTATTATCATGTTCCCGATGTAATCTCACGAGATTTAGGCAAGATTTACCTTTAAACGTATTATATATGGCTTTATAGCGTCACTGCATTCATGTTAGTGTATCCCTATGCCTTTAACATTGCAGTGCTTTTCCGTTTTTGTTTCATAAACATCCACACAGGTGTTTATAAAACGAAAACAGTCTACAAAAAACGAAGAACTTGGTTCCATGAAGTCCGATTTTCATGGAACTTTCACAATATGATAGAAGACAACAACATCTCTTGTATAATCATCGGGGTAAAATTAGAAGGAGTTACAATTCAGCCACATCAAAGGGTATAATGATCAGTTCTGTCACATGCCTTGGCACCATTGATTGAACACTACTTTCCCTCAATAGCTTAATTCATGCATGCGCACGTATGGTTTACTGGATGTCTATTTGCTTTGTGGTAAAGCCGATTAAGCTCCCATAGTGTCTGCTTGATTAAGTGTTGAACTCTTACAGCAACATGATATCTAGTGTCAAACACAAAAAATCATGTGTATTTAACAAAAACTATATTATCATATTACGACAGTTTTTTTCTGGGCGGCTCTGTGTGCAAATGACGGGACAAGACAAGGAATCTTAACATATATTAACTATAAGGCCTATGTACCAACAGACAATTAAAATTAAATCAACAATAGCAAAACACTAAATAACCTGTATATTCATTGTAAATAGATACAATTCTTACTTCACGCTTTAATAATTGTGTAACACATTTATCTATTGTTATTAATAATATATATTTTTTCCTTGTTCATTTTAAATGATATATCACAATGTTAATTAAATAAACGCATTTTTGCAAAAGAATATTTTTAAAATAATAAAGTAGGTGATTGACGGGCCGCGAAATCCATCACGGAAAGCGGCTCAAAAGCACAATTTCAACAACAACAGGTTACGGTGCTGAAAGCAGCAGACAAGGAATCTAAATATATATTAACTATTAAAGTAGAAAACCCTGTATAAAACATGTACATGTATTGTAACAATATACTAACATTCTTTTAAGACATTTACTTGGTATATTGCAGTTATTGATAATTTATTGTTATGAAAGGTTTTTTCTTTTTGTTATTAATTAAACTCGGCGATGTAAATGAAATAATTAAAAAAATATTGCAATCAAATATATAGATAAAGTATGGCCGCGAAATCTATCACAGGCAGCAGTCCTAAAAGCACAGTTTGAACAACAACTTTGTTTCTGTTAGATACCTTTTATTATTATATTATTATACTGAAATATTTAACCGTGTATTGTTTTAAAGCCAATTTTTGTTAATATATGGTAATGTATAGATCTAAAAACAAATTATTGTGAAGTAAATGGCAATAAACATTGTGATTGACGGGCGTGATATCCACGCCAGGGAAGAGGTCATAAACCTCAATTTCACAAAAACTTATTGTCACCATAATAAAATAGGTGACTAAGTCAATTATTGGCCGGTTTAATTTTTTGTCGAATTCAGCTCACGCGAGACACAATTTGTAAAAGTGCCTATCGCAAACACTGCAATTTAATGTTCTGAGAATCAATAAGTAAAGTATATCACATGGGCAGACTCACCGAGTAGATCATTTTTTCTCAAAAGGGGTAAATATTACTTTTTGTATTAAGGCGACGATATTAGGGTGTAGGCAAGATGTCAACCAGACAAGAAAAATGGTTTTTAATTAAACCGTTGAAGTGTTAACATTGGAAACTAAAATAAGGAATAAAATTTGTACATTGTACATGAATCTGTACATGAATGCACAGATATGTATAACACCACAATAATCAATTCAGTGCGATAAAAGCGAACGCTTATTATTTATATACCACTTCCTTGTTTTTGTGAATAAAATACGATTTTAACCAATTTCTCTAGATTGCCATTAAAGGTCATAGTTTAAAACTGTTCTGTGTAGGTATTGATTACATTTAACGTGATTGCTGATATCTCACTCTATCACAATGTTTACACCTTTTTACGTGTCCTTTGCCATCTTTAACCAAATTGCTGATGATTATTATCAATAGGAATATAGCAATTTAACAAGAAAATAATAAAATGGTAGCAATATTACAGAAGATGTGATTATTTTAACGCAAAATTACCACGAAAGATATAGTGACATATTTGAGCATATCAGTGGTGTCAATAGAATACACCGGGAAAGTAAAGCTTTGCCTCCATGAATACACTAACAAACGAATTGTAATTAATTTCATCTATTGTTTTTCCTCCGAAAGGACCTTCACTAATCCGCCTAGTAAAATCCGCCATCAAACCCACACATTGCTAAGTGAGGAGCTCTTGTCAAACCCCCTTCTGGGAGTCGGACTCCAGAGTATTTATTTCCGCCAAATTGCAATCCATTTCATTCATTGGTTAATGTTACCGTGGAATTTCGTTAACCATAGTACCGGTATAAGAGCGATTTCGTCATGGAGTATTTAGAAGATGAGAGAGAGAAACCAAAACGCTGTAGAAAACCAAACGCGAAGTGTGAGAGCAACAAAAACACCTGTCATGGTATGTATACCAAATACTGTATTATCTGCATTTAATAAGCTTTGAATTACATATAGGAGGGGG
>JARFOD010001426.1:0-11827 GCA_031763545.1 Mopalia muscosa | reverse complement strand
TATTGTATTAGATAGTTATTCCCTTAACAAAGTAAAACTTCATTCAAACCACCGAGAATATTTTGTGTTACTTGATTGGATTTAATCGATCCACGGTACACGGAAACTCTGGGTATTTAGTTTAAAAGAATCACATAAAAGAATAAAAGATAAGCAAATACGCTACGTAACAATATTAATTCCACTGACATGTGATATTTATAGTATGTACTTTATTGTGTTTTACTGTCACAAACAGCTGTACCAAGTATGTGAGTTACATCGTCTCACATTGATTATCATATATGCTCATACCTTTCTGTAGTCTAATCGTATAGCACGGATGTTCTTTGGAAGTGCCGATAGCCAACCAAGGAGTTCACTGGCCATGATGTAGTTGACAACAGTCCTGTTAAAACATAAAGAACTTCATTTAATTATACTATAGGGCACTACTATATTACATCTGTGAATCTCAGCAAGACCATTTTGGGGACAAACAATTTGCCATCAATGGATATTCTTAGTCCTGGCAAAAGTTGGCTTGATTAAAATTGTCGCCATCTTAGCTCCCATGTATCCTTAGGTATACACCATGAACACATTTTGTAAGGATATTTGGTAAGTTACCTGTAATGTTTTTTCAGCAAGTTACAATCGCGTGTCTGCCTACTTATCGAAACGCGAAGTTGGAGGGAGCTTCCAGTTGCCCTGGTGCTTTCACAGCTACAGAGGAACAGGGATTCGATCTATTTTGTGATGCCTATCTTGTGACTGCCCCGCATTTGTCCCATGATGACTTTGTTTGCCGGGGTGGATGTTTCACCCATTTGACTGGCACTCCTTCATGCGAGTGAAATAACCTTACATACAGCGTAAAACCCAATCAAACAAACAAAGCCTACTAAACCTTCTTTGATGTACCATATAAGCGTTAAAGGGTTCGAGCCCGTCTGTTGACCGCTATGTATACGCGGGAGTCACACGCTCCGGTTCTGACATACGCATTTTGGTTTTGACTAGGGTTCCTGTTTATTTTCCCAGCCCGACTAATTCCCCCAATGTAACGCAAATGTATCCAAATGTGACCCCATTGAACTCCATTGTAAGGCACAGAGCAACAAACAGGCCATTTCTATGCTAAACAAATCTTTTTCAAGTGGTATTAACTCTCAATTAGATAAATACCGAGCAATACATTCATTTACCAATCAGATTGTCATTTCACCCAAATGCAAGGGGACTTAAATCTGTCTTACAGGGGAAAAAAAACTCCAAGCTCCAGGGGAAAAACTCCAAAAATACAGCTAAGTTTCCAGTCATTACCACTGTTCCCAAATGTAACGCAGGGAGTAGGGATATAGAGTTTTACTTTACACTAGGCCTTCTGTTTGATATTCGACTTCATTAGTGAGAAATTTCAAGAGACATATTGGTTTTACCAATAAACACAATTTTACCCCAATGTAACCCAAATGTACCCCGAATGTAAGAAAGGTAGTAACAATATAGACATTTTGGTTTTACACAAGGCTTTTTTGATTGATATTCAACTTCATTTATGAGAAATCCCAAGAGAAATATCGGTTTTACCGAAGACCATCATTTTAGCCTGTGTAACCCAATGTACCTAAATGTATAAGTTACACAGAAATAATATAGACGTTTTGACTTTACACATATTTCTCTGAAGTCAAATATCAATCAGAAACGCCTTGTGTTAAGTCACAATGACTATATATTGTTACTCCCTTGTTTACATTTGGGTAAAATGGTGATCTTCCGTAAAAGCGATATTTCGATTTGGTTAATAAATTTAATTATATCACATAAATTGTATTTTTGACTGAATGTTTCTCATGCAGTAGTTTTGTGGTATTTCTGGTCCGTGACGGATTGTTTGTTGCCATAGACTTAAACATACGTTTAATGCGCTTGATTGGCATGTTGTAAAGCAAAATTTAGCTGATTGATATGTTTACTTACCCTAGCAAACAGTATGCGCATTGACGCAATCGCAATGGAAGATCTACAGGCAATAATGAATACCTAGTAATCCAGTGCCCTTAATAAGCGATACCGGGGCCAGAAATCTGAGAAGGGGTGGGGTGGGGGAGCTTAATGGGGTGTGGTAGTTTCATTGCAAGATGGGGTTCTTGCGTGTGTGTGTAAGGGGGGGGGGGGGGGGGCGGCGGGGTCTCGAGAGAGTTTCAAAACTGACCGAGATTAAGGCACTCTCGTACGCCATGCCTGACGCATTAATTTTCGCCAATATCGACGTTTGCCATAGATTACCCAATTAAAAAAGCAGTACTCAACATTGACCATATTTATCTTAGTGTCAGTGTCTCGACTATGAAGTAGAATCGATTCTTTTTTAGAATGAACTTGGCAAATAACCCCTCACCCACACCCTTGTGGTACCAGCTCTGTGGCCATAAGTTTACTGGCGTTAACGGAGCCAAAGTTTATTTTCACTGCTAGACGTGTCAAGAAAATCGGTGCCTCAAGTTATGCCCCATATACCTCGGTGGTGTGACGTCGATTAAATCGAGCACCTGTTTCAGATAGACAGGAGAATAAACGATGATTGGTTCCTCCTCGGTGATGTTAATTTCAACTCCAGGAAAGTTCATTATCTCCTGGTTATACCTCAACCAATCAAACTGGAAGATATGTAAATAAGCAAACTCATTAGATAACACAAGTGGCTTATATCGCTGTGATAGGACAAAGCAATAGTCTTCATTGTCATTTACAAGTCCTAGATGGCGAGTAATGCCTAGTCTGGAACATTTGACCAACGAACTACAGTGGTTGTCACACGTGTTGAGGACATTTTCCACGTGTGATCTACCAGGGCTTATCAAAAGGCAACAACGACACAGTGGAGCGGACATATCATTGCCTGCAACAAGGCTATATAGAAAAGCTTATGTGGTTCATTTGTGATCATTCCACTTAACATTTTAGTGTCCTTTTGATGTTGATTATAATTCTTACAAAGTTTTTGGAATAGATTATTTTAAAGAAATTTTAAAAGAAATTTTAAATAATTAAAATCGTAATTATATAAGGGGAAATTCAAATAAAGTTAAATGGAATTTGTTTTTAATTCAAATCACTATCTTATTTGGATAATCATTTCAAGATTATTCTTGTGGGTATACGTTATCAGCCTAGAGTTTTTTCCGTTATGCAAATATATGAGTTAACATAGAACAAATCATACAAATGACAGCTGTAGACGACAACCCACCTTATTGGAAATATTTGTGTACAATTCCTTGATAGTGAACTTGTTGTACATGGCTTCATAATCTCGACGTTCTTCCTTCGGGATTGTTAACTGAAAACACAATCAAGGCACAAATGCAGGTATACAACCAATTACTGTAAAACATTTAGTTTGGAAACATGTTGAAAAGTGAATACATATGTAATTATCTATGTTGATTTAAACACCTTTCTTAGAACATTTACATACACGTGGTTCATATGAAGAAAACACATTAAGTGGAAGTACAGAACAGAATATTTAAATGATCCAATTTCATATGGAAGGCATATATCTCTAACTCGGTATTAGCAATTTAATCTGTTGTTTGCGGTTAATCTACTTTCACGCGATTGGTCCCAGGATTGCGGCAAAAGACCACGCTACGGCCTAAGGTGTGTTAATTGTTTTCTGAAGCCATTAGTCCGTTTAGATTTTTATAACTTAAAGAGTATTTTTAGATTTGGGATAATGTCGATCCACCTATCTCTCATGGAAGTGTACAAGGTCGCATCTGCCTCTTTATGTTCTCCATAACGTGTATTAACTGTTGTCTGAGGTCATTTCGATTTTGATAACTTAATGGGGCTTGTTGGATTTGGGATAATACCGATCCACGTATATCTCATGGAAGTGTACAAGGTCGCATCTGCCTCTTTATGTTCTACATAAGGTGTATTAACTGTTGATGATGCCATTTCGATTTTGATAACTTAATGAGGATTGTTGGATTTGGGATAATGTCGATCCACGTATCTCTCATGGAAGTGTACAAGGTTGCAGCTGCCTCTTTATGTTCTTCATAACGTGTATTAACTGTTGATGATGCCGTTTCGATTTTGATAACTTAACGAGGATTGTTGGATTTGGGATAATGTCGATCCACGTATCTCTTATGGAAGTGTACAAGGTTGCATCTGCCTCTTTATGTTCTACATAAGGTGTATTAACTGTTGATGATGCCATTTCGATTTTGATACTTTAATGAGGATTGTTGGATTTGGGATAATGTCGATCCACGTATCTCTTATGG
Organism: Mopalia muscosa; assembly: GCA_031763545.1. NCBI lineage: Eukaryota > Metazoa > Mollusca > Polyplacophora > Chitonida > Mopaliidae > Mopalia > Mopalia muscosa. The sequence continues at coordinate 7,538 of JARFOD010001426.1, read as the reverse complement.
AAGTGTACAAGGTCGCATCTGCCTCTTTATGTTCTCCATAACGTGTATTAACTGTTGTCCGAGGCCATTTTGATTTTGATACTTTAATGAGGATTGTTGGATTGGGGATAATGTCGATCCGCGTATCTCTCATGGAAGTGTACAAGGTTGCATCTGCCTCTTTATGTTCTCCATGAACTGTAACTGACTAGCGAACAACAACTTATATAAATACACGAAGTTGGTTTGCAAAGGAAGGTTATAAATCCATATATGTATATCACTTTTTCGTAAAAATCTGTACCTTTCACGCTTAACGTCAACCTGACAAAATAACCCAACATTAATCTGGATTCATAAACATTCCACAAGATCCTTGTCGAACTAAAAGCGCCTGTACAAATTTTCCATGTTTACATTAGCTTTGGTTATGTCAAAATAAGTTGGCTTAAAGGTAACGATAATCACCAATGTTATGATAACAAGTAGTTGGGTTAGCCCTTTAATGCTTACGTTAGCTATTGTTGTCTCAAATTGCAGCACATCTTCTATATCTTGGTCCAGCTGATCGTTGTCTGTGGCCCCGAATGCCACTGCCGTTGACTTGATGTACTGTCTCAGTGCTGGAATTGACTTGTTGGCGTTTTTCAGATAATAGTCTCTTCCTGGCATGATCAAGCTTGGCTGATCTAACTGATAATCAGAAACAGTAGGTCAGTCATTAAAAAGAAAGACAGTATATCATTACAACTATTTTGATTGTAATAATTCCAGATGCTCAATGAGCTTGCAAGCTTAAAATAAGGGAAACAAATCTCAGTTGTCTGGCTTATGTACAACTTTGTTATCCAAACATGAGGATTTCCTCTGTTAAATCAACTGAAATGTACCATGTAGAATGCAAAATGGTTGAATACTTGTTTCATCAGTTCGATAGGCTCTGCCAAGTCTGACCTAAGTTATCAACCTGCAGCAGCTACTATGCACATTATTAAGTAACACAATTAATGTCAAGCTCGAAATAGTAATCCGTCAAGAAAATATAAATCCTTCTTTCAAATATATCATTACTTTCTTTTTGTAGGGGACTGTTTCCTAAAAAAAATATCTAATGCCCAGAGTTTTGTCTTAATCCCAGAGTGTATATGGATGAAATTGCATCTTGGTAAACGTCAGATTCTGCTTCAGAAGAAATTGTGTAAAAAAAAAACTAAAAAAACTTTAAAATGATTATGGGAACCAGATGCTATAAATTGCAATTTTGCTAATAAGAGAAATTTAGTAAAATGACAAATAAGGGCAATATAGTTCGAGGTTAGTTTCTTTGATCAAATAAATTCTAGTTGCGACGAAATCAAAGTGTGAAAAATCAAAGAAGGTTTTGTTATACCAATTTGTTTTCAGAGATTATAGAATACTGAATTTGCCATTTGCTATTGAGCTAGATGCGATACAATAAAACTAGAAAATAGCAGTTTCCAGTTTGAGAGAACGCTTTCCGTTATATAGCATTGTTTTAAAACGGTATTGTCTAAATTTGAGATCATACATTCCTAGTTGGAATAGATTCAATTCAATACCTAAGCGGAATAGTGTAAACTAGGGAGGGGGAGGGGGATGTGATATACAAGCCAAATTTCATTCATTATGGCAGACAGATACTGCCAGTTGGCGTATTGCTGCGATGGTTTCAAAACTTTTGTTCCCGGTATTATTTTATCGAAATTAAGAGGAGGGGAAATTAAACGCCAATAAACTTTGATCGATAGGTTCTGATTTTAGAGTAAATTTCTTTGTTTTTATTTTTCCATAACTAAGAACAAATGGAAACGACTTTGTTTTTTTGTATTTGGGTTTTTATCTGGTGCCACCTAACGTAAATGTTCAGATATGGAACAACAATTTCCAAAACATTTGCTAAGAAAGAAGCAATTTTCCTTTTTGGTAGTTTTCTCAATTGTTGGTATTATTTTCAGCAGCAAACGGCTGAATCTGTCTTTACATATGATGAAAGAAAAGGAAAAAAATATTAAGATAGCGACATTTATGTGCCTCTATTGACAGATAGTCCATATAGTTTTGTTACATAGCAAGAACATTATATTTGCCTCCACTGACATTCGAGTTCTGGCCTCTGGTCCAGCACTCACACATGTACCGACCGGTCACATATAGACCTAAATTAAATTTAACTTTGCGTTACCTCCATTATTCGTCTAGTAGAATTTTTCAGGTCTGTGTCCACACCCTGGTATATGATGGGCTTAGATCCATATTGTCGTACTCTTATCAGCAGACCAACAAGATCATACGAGTTCTCACTCCACGTATCATTCAGCAGCGGCCATTCTCCAAATAGACTATACGCATATTTCAATGGATCCAGACCACGCTCCTCAATTAGCTCTAAATAAAGAACCATACCATAAAAATACTTCACAACGTTAATAGCCCTCGTAACTTTCACAATAAACTAAATAAAAATAGATCAGCAATTTTAGGCGATGGTCAACTGTTTGATATTATACTGTATTTCGGAGAATGGAACATAACGATATTTCATTTCGAGACATTTGATGTTGAATAAGCGATAGCGATGTCAAACTGTTTGGTTTTGATTGTTTGGAAACATGCAGTAAGCAGACGTGTATCTCTCTACGTGAAACCGTTCTCTTGTATAGCAAATTGCATAACTGCCACATTTTATAGAGAGCATATAATTTAAGTGTATAATTCGCCAACGCTTGCCACCGATACAATTATCAAAAATACTGGAATGAAAACATTTGGTAGAACAAAACGAGTGCTGCGTGTTTGCTATTGGAACATAATGATTTCTCGGTTTTCGATGTGTTGAGATGACGTTCTACGCATTCGAACAGATGATGATCCGTGCTATACAAGCTGTATTTGCAATCGCAAATATCTGGTACTTGTTTTGGTCTATCGAACGCATTCGTGTCGGTGTTTTTGGCAATTTTATTAGTGCTATTACGAAGTGTTTAGTTAAATGTCTACATTTGAGAGACAAATGAGAAAGCAGACAGCAATAAAGTTTAGGTAAAGCCAATATAACGCAGGTCCCAAATCAAAATTGACCTTTACGGTTTACCTTCCTTATGGGCCCAGGATTGAAACATATTAGGAGGTGTTTAAGAAAAGTTAAGGTAGAACTTAGAGAGAATTGAATCGGGAAATTAAAAGAAGAATTGAAGGGGTGAATGGAAGAAGGAAGTCGAGAGAAGAATTGAACAGGTTTAGGAACAAGAAAGAAAGCATATAGATGATGAAAGCATGTCGAGAAGTACATTCAGTAAAGTAAGTTATAGAGTTTTGCATTGACCACTGACCAATAGGAAACGACACGCAACATGACCCTCGTTAAAACGGGGCCAGACTCTGCTTTGGAAAAGATAATTTTCAAGTGACGAAGTGTAGACGTCTGCTTTAGCCTACTGGAGAACGCTTTCACAAAAGTTAAGGGGAGATAACTTTGACCGGTAAAAGAATAATTATCAATATGCCACTCTAGGTGTTCTGGTCATACATTAACTCAACTGAATATATTCACATTCCGATGGATTTTCTGTAAGGCAATCGTTTTAAAACATTTGTACCATGACTCTGGTAGATAATTGCATTGTCAAAATTTTAAATAAATACTTCTTAGACTTCTTTAGTCCATATTTTTACAACCATTATCGGGTATAACACCAGTGTCATCACTCAGATCTAAAGGGCGTGGCTAACGTACAGTCATCGATCGGTCAATTTGTAAAGCTAATTTCGTCGTCCAGTCGACTCACACGGAGATAGAGTCAAATAACTTGAATTACGGCGTACACGCTTGGTCACGAAAACCACATGCTGCGGGACTAAAATCATGCCAAAAACCATGAGGCTACTTCAGTATGGTTCCTCTTTGGAGCTACTTAAATAGAGAAATTCGGCACTAAACTTAAATTTAACTATGACTTACTTTCATTCACACAAGACTTGTAGAAATCCTTTGCTTTGCTGATGGCCGACAACTCCTCTAATTCAGTGGGTTTTTCCAGCAAATCTTCAGTTTACAAATAGACACAAAATAACATTTAGTTGAGACACAGTTTTGTTCAGATGTAGGTGGAAAGGACTTTCTCAAATGTTAGAGATCGAATCTGATCATTACAATGTGATATAGCCAACAACGATTTAAGCCTATAAGATAAGATAAATTATGTAGATTATCTTTGTCGGGGATGAAAGGGGTGGACGGGTCGGTGTGTGCGGAAGGAGGGGAGGGGGGGGGGGGGGGGGGGGTCTTAATTAGTGACTGGTGAAATTTTTACGACCGATAAAACAGGGGTAACTGGAGGAATCCCCTTAATCATCGCAACAAATTGCATCCTAAGAATACTCCAGAAAAAAATAGATGCCAGTACGAGTTCAATGGTGACGGATTTTAAAAACTATACATCAAGTCATTATTCAGTGGGACAAAGTTGTCATCGAATGGATTCTGAACCAGGAATGAAATGTTCTTCTAGGGACTTTAAACAAATTTTCTACAATAATGAACACACTCTTATGGAACGTGGTTATTTGGTGTATACATGGACCGAATTAAGAAAGTATTACATCATATGGTTTATATTTAACAGTCAGATTCAGTTACTAGATAACTTACATACACATTTTCGGAACCAATCCGAATTGATCCTATCTTCTTAAATTGTTACCTTTCAAAATGGCATCAAGTTCGTCACGGAGGATAGAAAACGTGCTAACACTTGATTGATCTTCCGGGATGGGATGTTTCTTCACCCAATTTCCACAGGCGTATTCAAAGAAATCGTCACACGGGTGGACCGTGGCGTCCATGGCCTGGTAAATTCGAGATGCTGAAATAAGTGGATTACAAAGTGTTCTGATTGGCGGATTGTTATTTATTTTTAACATATATAAAAAATAAATATGCATCTGTCTGTGTTCGACGCCTGTTTGCATTGACATGGCGTTCTATGTATTTTGCTAACAATTTTGCTATTAACGAATACGACCCAATAAAGTTATATGCGTTTTCGTTTACATAATTCTGAAAATATTAATTGATGGAGAAGTAATGGATTTTGACTTTGACTACCACATTTACTCTCGTTATCGTCTTTTTTTTACAACAAAAAATTGCATGGCTCCCGGCTATACCTGGATTCGAAGTCGATATCTGACCAGTAGTGCTATAACCGACTGAGCTTCAAAAGGATAACTGTAGAACAGCCCCGAATTTTCCTCTAAGTAAAAGCAGCGAGTCATACTCCTTGGGAAGCGCTGAATAACTGGGTTTTTTATCGAGAAATTAGCTTTAATGTGTTTTATTGCTGTAAAAAGGCTTATTGTAGAATGATCCAAAATTTCAACCAAGTAAAGGCAGTGAATCTATCTCCTTGGGAAGCACTTAAACACGGTCACTAAATTAGGGTTTTTTATCGAGAAATTACCCTCAAACGTGTTTTATTATGTGGATTATCAACAAAACCTGGTTTTGGCACATATATTATTTTATTGGGGAAATGTTGCTTGTCCCCATCGGTAGTCACACTCTGGTCCCTAGTTAACAGGGTAAGTGCTCCAACCATCCGACTGTTATGGGGGAATTGAATAATGGCTGTTTGTTAAGAAATTGCAACAGTCAGACGATGAGACGCGTAGGTACTGTTGATTGTGATAAAGGCATGACGTATTCATATTTCTATCACACATCTCTTTAAGACAACAATCATTGTTTGGAGAAAGCGTTGACAGGGATAGCACTACATACTGTGTGTATGGAGTATCCTTTTCATTATCAAAAGGTCGGACGGTTCAAAGCGAGAAACACAAAAAGCTTAAATACAGAATTACAAGTGTCTCACCCGCCACTACACATTCCGGTGTCAAACACATGGTGCTGTCAGTAGGAATTTTTGTCGGCATGGTTGTTGTTGGCGACATGGTGGTTGGGTCAGACCTAGTGGTGGCGGATGCCGTAGGTGGGTTTCCACCCTGCATTCTCTGGCTCTCCGGCATTCCATCTACAAAAATAGACCGATTTTATATAGCATTAAACAATGATTTCACGTGAAATACGTTAACATTTATTCAAACTGTGTGACAAATACAAATGAGCAACAAGCTACCTCTCAGGCTGATCGCCGATAAACAAGGTTTTTGATTTAACACGAATTACAACCGTGATAACCTTGATTTAAATTCTGGAATCTTCTCGAAATGTTGTGTTTCAAACTGTGCGGTCATCCAGAACGATTCTGCAGTTTATTTACAACGTTTATATTCACTTACATATACTTTACAATAATTGTGGGGTTTTTTTAAATACAAAACATTACCAAATTTTAACATTAAATATTTTTTAAGCAAAACGATACTAACGAATAATTAAAATATAATAATAAAAATGTATAGAACTGGAACAATATTAAATTAATAAAAAACTTTAAAACAATACATATATTAAATAAATTAGTCAATTTACAGTAAGTGCTTAATTAAGATAACATTGTTTCTATTTAAACAAACTACCCTTAGTCAGAGGGCCATGTTGGGTGAACAGGTTTTCTATATATAATGATTAGCAATTCGTTTGGGCGTGTTATGTTACCTTACTTTTGTGTAGGTCTTTTCCCATATTACATACAAACGTATTTAATCCTGTTTACTGTTGTAATTTTATTAAAATTTTTGACCTTAAAAGGTTATTCCAGGGCCTTTTTAAATGGAAATAATTTGGAATTAATGCAGCTTTGATAGTTAAAAAATTTGCTTACCTCATTGTTGTCAAAGAAATGCAAACTATACAGAACCTCTTTTATAAATCATGTATGAGAAAAAACATATTCAAGTATCTGTAAAACATTTCGAGTTTGAATTAATTTTCAAATAGCCAAAGTATATGAATTCATTGCTATGAGAAAGCAATTATACATCTATAGTGCGTCAGATAGTGAGAGTATATATGGTGATAGATAAAGAAATACAATTCAATTATACTATATGTTGTGAATTCCAAAACCTCGACAAATAAATTGAATTACCAAAGTATGAATAGATAAATTATTTGCGCACAGTATAACGTAGTGTGTGTTAATAGCCTATGAATGGTACAGTTGTATACTTTTTCTTGTGAGCATGCTTTATACTGAACCCGTTCTAGTTTGTCAAATGACACGTTTTTATGTGAGTATTTATCACTTTAGGTTATTCGAAATTCCGATGTTATTTTCCCCATTTGGGCTATTCAGAATTGAATTCAGAATTCAGTGTTTGACATTTTCCAACATTATGTGATTCTGTAGTTTAAAAAGCAGCACCCCTTGCTTGATTGTGAAGAAATGTGTCCTTTTTTGCAAACGCTGATAAGATAAAAAAAAAAAAAATTTGGTGAAGATCCATTACCGCAATAAATTTTATACATTTTAAACATAGACAGGTATTTTATGGATATACAAGCGACGTTTCGGAGCAGATTCTAGCACCGCTTCCAAGCATTTTGCTAACAAGTGGTGCTGGAATCTGCTCCG
>JARFOD010001415.1:0-11827 GCA_031763545.1 Mopalia muscosa | reverse complement strand
CCCCCCCCCCCATTAAACTCCTAAACTTTGTTATTCCCGAACCCGTCTTACACGCGCTTACCTTTGAATCAAAGGAGAATCTGGATACGGGGATATTTTCCGGTCCCCCATGCACGTCAAAATGTTTACAGCCAGCATTAGCCCGAATGTATCGACTGTCGTTGCCTTGGAGTCCTCGGACAAAACTTTGGGCCAAAGTTCCGCTGAGAAAAGGATCTTCGCCATACGTTTCCTTGATACAAAAAGAAATATGATTACAGTTTTTTTACGGCTGGACGTCGTATCTTTATTGACTGTAAAATACCATATGAGACACGTATTCGCATCTACTCTCGGGACAGCCCAGAAAAGCTATTTTGTGTTTTAATATTTTGCAAATTTGGCAATATTCTTGTAAATGCTTTTTGTTTTGTTAGCATATTTATTGTTCAAATGCGGAATTACACAGAATGAGCCTACGGTTCAAAGTGTGAATGGAGAAACAATAAACATGTTAACAAAATCAGATACAAAAACGGCACCTGATTACAGGAGTTTATAATCATAGTATAAAATATATACACAATATGGTTTCAACTTATAACTTATTCTATATAGCTGATGTATAATTCATCCACGTACCTGACTTCGTCCCCATAAAGGATGTCTCATAATATTAATAACGGGACTAAAACAACTGGCTCCCCTGTGATCCCCATACTCCCCTCTCTGAGAATAGTCGTTAAACTTCCCCCGTACCTCGATAGATGTGGCCTCAGACACCCGCTTTAGTAGAGACGGACTGTAGTAAACAAATTAAAATGAAACAAAAATTAGGCACAACGTATTCAAAGACTACCGTAGGCCTACTTTTCGAAAAGTGGAGGCTTGTGTGCTTTGACGTGTTGGCGTGCCAAGGTGAAATTTTAGCTCTTTTGAATAAAACCAGAAGCCGTCTTAATACCGCCATGACTTACGTACAGCCCACTTGGTCATGAACCAGGACGATTTTGAATGTAGTGATATTCGTGCGATCTTCGTCAGCGAATATCAGCTTTATAAGTAAATACACGGGACTATGCTAAAATGTCATTAAGCTGTAGAGCAATCCAATTTCCGTTTTAAAGATATAGAGTCATCCCAATCAAACCAACAAACAAGTTATAAAGATACTACAGAAGTTTAATCATTCCTGGATGAAATAATTGTTGAATTTTATGGTGACCTACATTTTGTTGGTAAAAGTTATGCCCCTTGGTGACTTGAAAACGTCCTGGTAAGAACCCAAAGTTCCTAATCTGCGCAAATGTGCCTGTGGTAGAGCGTTGGATAGTAACGAGAATCTGTACTAATTGTTTGTTTGTTTATTTGTTTTCAATTTGGTTGCACCTTAACGTCTTTCTCAATGATATTTTACTGATATGACGGTAGATTGTCCATTTCCCAGTGTTCCATGCTTAAATACGGTAGGCAGCCGGAAGTAAACCTCGTAAAAACCAACGGTGCGATTGCCGGAGCCTGACTAAGCCACATCAAGAGACGAACTCCATCCTGTGTACGGTACATCGCAGTTACCCAAATGTATGGGGAATGCTTATTCCTTCCTATCAACCCGTGGTGTAAGTTGCAAATAGATTCGCCGCTATAGCCGGCCTCTCAAAACATATATTTGCAATATTCTCATTGAGTTGGTTGAATATCCCGAACATATCCTTTTTTTCGACAACACTTCACCCACTTTCACATCTGATTGGTTGCGTAGAAGTTCCCACGCACCCAATCAATCGCTTGGAAGCTGTTTGAGTTTATACAAACAACACACTAAGGATTGTAATGCAAAGTAGCGCCGAATAAAACTCTTGACTAGCGATGATAAAAGTGTGTCGTAACACGAACCTCCAGTCTCATACTCAAAGGTCTCTACATTTGTTGGTTTGCGTGATTTATTGGGGTTTAACGTCGTACTCACGGGTTTTTCACTTATATATTGTCCACTCCATACTAGTCCTTAATCCTTGCCTAAATACGGTGAAAAACCGGGAGGAAACGTGGTAAAAACCACCCCCGTGCTTGCCAGAGCCATATCGTGTGACTCACTCCTATGCCCCTTACTGTCGACAGTCGGCCTCGATCCCGTGAACGGTAGGATCTATTGAAGAATACTTAATAATCGGTGGACTTTTAATGCCATAAAGATGATAGCTCCGTGGAATTTAACATTATTTAGTTAGAACAATTGGTTTGGCCAGTGGCACAAAATGGAGATAAATCTGTTACACATATAACAGACAGAGCCACATATCTTCTTTTCTAACAAAACGCAAGACACTTTGAATATCCTTACAAGGTAACTATTAAAAATTGCTAATAATCTGTTTGATTTGTGGTGTTGTTGTTTTGATTTTTTTTTTTTTTTAAGAACCACAAAATAAAACAAAGTTAACAAAGCTCAACATGTAGTATAACAATAATTCTAAATATAATATGTAATATGATTACAACCTGAATGAGGCCGCTAAACCGAGAGCTTGAGGAAAGGAAGTTGCCGGACCTGCTCCTACATCGCCTCTCAAGCACTCTGTGTTCCAGGAGTATGGTTTGATTCCCAGCCTATCAATAGCCGGCGCAGGACCCCCCGTTGTGGAAACGCCACCCTTCGACATCTGAAGAACCATCTCATGCAATGTGAGACGATCAACAAGATCAGTCACTCGTACTGCCCAAGGCAGGGAAACATTACGGAAAGGAAAGTCTGCCCTGGTACCCCCATATAAAAATCCAAAACAAAACAGAAATATGAAGGTATTGGTAACTATTGGAATATCCATTCCGAATACCTCAATGCAGTCTATGTATAAAAAGGAAGGTCTGCGTTGAAACAGTATGAGACACAAAATCAACTCTTTTTTATAGATGCGGCAACTGTACGGCCTTACTACGTGACATATATATTCCTAAAACCACTCGAGTTTGTTCCAAGGTTAGGCCTACAGTCTGTGTAGATAAGCCGGATTAGACTAGATGTTAAAAAATGATGCTTACGAACAATACGAATATGGAATAGAACAATGATGTACACAATGTCCTACTTGACCTACATTTGCCCTATATTTTCATTTTCCAATTGTAATTTAAGGCCAATATAGGTCACGTACGCCTGTTTATATATATATAGCTTAGTTAAATTGTATATTTTTGTGATCAGATGAACGACATCTAATAAGGCAGTTATGCTACTTAAGTAGTTCATATTTCTACTAACATAAAAGCGAAAACTACCATGATTCTGCACTCTGTCTCCCAATATATAATAATTGTGTGGCAATATCTTGATTTAAACCATTCCAACTTCTTCTTTGAACACTTGTTGGTTAGATCGACCGATACAACAACCACTCGACGTACATTTTTCGTCAAAATCATTAATTTCCTGGTAATTCACCCAAATTGGATAGTTGATCTACTTATTTAAACCATCTTTCCTATTTGAGAACGAGATTCAGCGGGACAGGCTTGATGTTTTGTGCGCCTGCGAGAACATCAACAAGAGTACTCCGCGGATTTGTACAAACAAAAGCCACATCCATCAAGCCGGTTACTCGGTTAAAATTAATTTCAAACAAAACACTCTTCCTTTTTTTAAGTATGAGTTGTTGCAAACAATTCAAATTCCGACCGCTGTAAGTATGTTAATAATGATGTAGCTCCAATGACGTCATCATAACAACACAAGAATAGCCTTCAGACGTAAACAAGAAACACGTGGATAACTCTGATATATAGGATGAAAGCGAGTTACTTTCTCTGAAATGAAGCATTCCGTCAGAGATTATTTAGAGTACCGGCACGGAAATAGCCTAGTTTTGTTCAGACATGGTGGACACCCCTATACCACTTAACCAAGGTCACAGACATCTGTCTGTGAGTAAACGGGCGAATCTCCAAAACATCGACAGAAACAATGGCTGTTATTTTAAAACTAAGGTGTGAAAATCTGGACGAACAAAGGTAACTTAAGTTTCCTCCTTCAGAACTGGTCAAGGACGGGAAGACGGATTATTAAAATGTGATTTCGAATTCCAAAGTGAGATTACAACTCCAAAGCATTTATATTTTTTTGTTGGTTAGATTGGGCTTTCACGCCATGAAACTTAAAGCGATACTCCGTGCTGCAATATAATGCATATAGGTCAAACGGGCATCATTTCTTGTGTAAATTATGCTCTTTAAATTTCTAGTCTAGCTATATCAGTTTAATACTTGGATCTTAAACAATAAGTAATGCACAAACTACAGTCAAATTTATCCACGCGGCCATGGATCGTTACTTTTATCAATAAGCAGAAGAGCTCTACAAATATTAACCAATAAAATATCTTTCTTTTAAAAAAAATGCCTACGTCACGAGACCTGTAGAGTCGACTGTTTAAACCTTTGACAGTTCACCTATATAGGTCATTGGTTCACACACGTTATTAACCCGTAACACAAAAGAGTATTAGTCGCGTGACGTCAGGACAGAGCTGGCCACGCCCAAAATGTCGGCCGCCAGTGGTCATAGGAAGGTATAGATCTGTAACCCTCGGGTTATTTTATGAAACCAAGAAACGATAAGTCGATACCATATTTAAGCATATTTAATGGTAACCTTTCAAGGAATATAGGGGTCATTTCAGCCGGCAGTATCGCTTTAAGGAGGATCTCGATGAGAATAATAGAGACTTGAACCACAGAGGTCCAAGCTTCACAAATAATGTCATATTTAAAAATACACTCTACATGGTCTACCTTTTACTATAATTTATGAAAGTTGCCTGCACAGTTCCAAATAATCATGGTTGACTTCCAGCCAGCTGATCCCGTCTCCTATCAGTCATAATACTAAACCTTTTGCACCCATACATTTTATTCTCTTTTTCCACACTTGCTAGCCATAGACACATCGGTATGCTCTATGAAATTATATTGTTTTACTCATGTCCGTACAACACTGCAGAGTGGTCTATCACTTTAAGGAAAGGGAAGCAATCTATGTTTTCTAGAAAGTACTCAGCTTAAAGGCAAGTTACCTCCCCCAATGCACATTTTTGATTGTTTGTTTGTATGAATATTATGATTGGGGTTTAACGTCGTACTCAAGAGTATTTCACTTATATGACGTCGGGTTTTCCACATCACACCATTCCTAGCCTAATAATGGTGGAAAACCGGAAAGAAACATCGCCCCCTTACCTCTTACCTAACCCTCCCACCTCGTGTGGCACACTCGGTTACCACAATAAAGCCATGTCTACAAAAATATGTATATGGTGTTTATTACGAACACTTTTATCTTTGGTACCATAATTATATTATTAATTAGTGAATTGCCACCCTTAAAACCTGGTTGCGAATATTTTAATAGGTATACATTCTTTGATATTTACCAAATTCATTGATATGTATCTTCCTTGTTAAAAACATGGGTGACCTATTAGTTTACAGCTCTGAAACATTCAATAATTTTGAATATTCACTGGCCAGATTTAAATATTGAATCAAAAGAGCGACAGCGAGGGAATGTGAGCCTTTCAGGTTATTTTACGGTATGTAATTTGTCGTCATATTATTGTGCTTCGTTCACGAAGAACAGCCATCTATGACAATAGTAATAATCCGTTAAATATTTTTTACAATTTGTTTTGTTTACAAAAATGCAAAGTGAATAATTTTTGTGTCGAAAATGTAATCACGTGATCAATTATTTTACTGAAAATCATTTTGTTTAAATTGTTCTTTTCGCCTGAAATTGTAGTCGATGTCACGCAAAGACGAAAATCGCATTGTTTTATTAACTTTTTTTTCTAACAATATTAGCCGTATGAAATAGAACTCTACCTTTAGCCACTGTTACGAAAAATCCAGCCAATTTAATACAAATTTAATAATGTGTAGTGTGGGTGAATCTTAAATGGAAAAATAAAGGATTTATGAAGAACTAAATTCGTTAGTGTCTAAAAAAAGGCATTGCATGTGTCTACAGCTGAATGACATATTATCATTCGTGTGTATTTATACAACGGTTACTTGCCGGGTTACGACAGCACAATTTACCGGTTTTTTTTTTTTAGAGAAAAACACTACAGTTAAAATAGTCCTGGTTTATGACCAATCGGACTGTACGCAAGTCATGGAGGTAAGACAGGGACGGGTTTTAATCAGTTTAATGGTTTGTAGTTCAACCATACGTTTCTGTTCTTGCTGAGGTAATGTTTCCCCACTAACGAGATGGGTGGGTAGGCTTGCTGGTTGGCTCCAATTAAAATGTCAAAAACTAACAAGCTCTTTAATACCCTAATATTAACTGGGGCCACCCTATAGCCAAATAAATGAACAAATAGGATTGGATTAAATAATTATATATTTTTGATGCAACGTCATAAAGAAAATAACTTGTTTTTGCAGAAAAGAAGCTGAGAAAAACTCAAACATTTTACGGACTCGCTGAATTTAAAATGAGAATAGAAAACACATCTTAACTGATTGTAATGTCCAAGCTAAATAAATAAAATAAAAAATATATAATGCTTATTCGTTTAATTTGTATCGTAAAAACATGCTACAAACAACCCTTTTGCACACAATGCAGGTCTATAAGTTGATTTAACTGGTGTGCTTCACGGATTTGGTTATAATGCCTGCACACCGAACAGGATTTAATGGATTTTTAACTTCTGGATCCATAAAATCGTATTTGTTATGTTGGTATCCTAGCTTCAAAATGCAACTTAAACAAGTTATAAGCCTTATGTTTGTCATTATATTTCATTCAAACGATATACAATACTCCGCTTATAACTGGACCGACATCAGACAAATAACAGAAACAAAACAGTACAGGTCTGCAAGAGCTACTTACAACACACCTAGTGTGTATATAGCGGGCACATTATGTAATATTATAACAACACGTCAACCTGGCCGGCAGCAGGAATTGACGCCCAAAGAGCTTATTCTTAATCCCATCAGGAGTTGTTGAACCCCAATGGCGAGTGGGAAATATATTAACAAAGCTTCTGGGGAAATTGGCTCGAAACAGGTTAAGCGGGTTACTCTACAGGTTGTATTTCCACATTGGGCTCAGGTATTGTGGTGGTAGGAACTATTTATCGACTACGTATGCATCGAAAAGTGTTACCCTGCACACACGATAAGAACGCCTCGTCTTGGAAGCTGTTTTCAGAGCTTGCAATGATATTCTAACAACTTTCTGTAACACTACAAGGTGATTTTCTGCGTTTGAACGCGTTGGCTTTTTTGTATTGCATATGCTAGATTAGACAGTATCTGGATGGTAAAACGCCGGGTAATATACGCACTACATTCTCTTAAGATATGCCAGATGTATTTCTGACAAGGAAAAGAATTGTATTAGTCGGCCATAGCTCAGGGATATGTCTAAACAGGGGAAAAGTTACCAGTAAACAGTGATATATTCAAACATTGCCAAAGTGATACATTGAAATGCATTCTTAGACATATCTCCAAGTGATGCAGAGACAAATTCATCACTCCATGCAAACATCGTGAAACATGTTCCCTTTCAACGTTGAAACATTGCCTGTCTAAATTCTATTAAAGACGGAATGGAAGTGTTCGACCACGCCTCCTTGTCCAGCATTTGAACTCAAACAGTTGTTAACATTTTTAAATAAGACTTTTCTCGTGATCTGGTCTTTAAGACAAGCCTAGATTTTCCGCCTGTTTTTATTGGATTTACTGTTGTCAATTTTCTGGTCAATCACAATGGATTCTCAACTGCTAACACCTCTAGACGTCGATCTACAAGAAAGGCTATCATTTCGTTCTTCAGTCTCACAAGGGTAAGTATTATAGTAACATATGACATTTTAAGCAAAGAAAATATGAAGCCAAGCTTGCAACTAAAATCTGTAGTATTGTTTATAAAGAAAATACCGGTATATAAATGAAATATTAATCAGATTGATTGATTGATTGATTGATTGATTGATTGATTGATTGATTGATTGATTGATCGATGTTTTACGCCTACTTAAGGGTAGTCACTTATAGGGCAGGGGTATTTCTTACAATTATTGGCACTAGCTAACTATTAACTGTAAGGTGTTTTCATGATGTTGGAAAGTAAATTAACCTCCAGTGCTGGGCAAAGACGAAGTTGCTACCTGCCGTTAACCAGAAGGCACTTGTTAAACAGATTCCAACCATCCAACTTCCTATTTTCATTCAACATTCAAATGAGATATTAGGTCGCATGTTCGATATCCCCGGAGGCATGCCTGTGTCTATTTCTCTACAATAAAGCTAGATACATAAAGCTTTATATCATATATGTCTTAACAAAAGTATAGCATATAAATTGTTTTGTAACCATTGTGTCTCGAATGTTTATTTGCTGGAAAAGTATTAGCTTTACTTGAGTAGGCAAAAATACAAATATAAGCCAACGGCTCTTAAATGTCAACAGCCAATCATAACTAGTAGAAGCGTGTGGTTAGTAATTGCTGCAATTTTGATTAAGTATTCAATATACAACAATTATTTTGAGTGGTCCACGTTAAATTAAGTACAAAACTGTCCTCTCTTACAAGCTGGAATACTATGTAAAGCGATTATATGAAGGCATGTCCACTCAACCTTGAAATGACGTAATCGACCATTTGGCGATAAGCGCTACGTGTTACTGTGGCATGTCAACATGCCGAGACTGTCGATTGACCAGTGTGAGGGCTTCATTTGGAATATTGACAAAAAACAAGTTTCCGATTCCGTCAAGCATTTACATATCTTTTTGTAATTGGGTTTATCGATTATCTGGTTTAAAAAAGGCTGTCATGATTACCTTATCGAAACTCAAAATTCTCCAACCGTTGCTGGCGGGCGGTTGGAGGGAGCTTCATGGTTTGTTTTTTTGGGGGGTTTTTTCTTAGAATAAAAAACTTTATTCACAGATATTTACAAGTACACTGGTTCTTATTTATAATACAAACATACCATCACAGTCAAATGACACATACGGTTAACAAATGCGTGTGATCAAATTTGTAAAGTTACATTATGAATTTTTTTAGAGTACTTATTTTACTGTAAATACAAGCTTTCCGTTTCGTACTTGTGCCATTCTTGCACCAGATTGTTTAAATGTCAGGTTCACTTAGGCGATATCGATCAATATATATCCTAGACTTTAACGCCACAATTACATCTTGAATGATAAACATATCTGTGTCAGTTTTGTTACTAAATACAACCTTGTTCCTTCCGCACCATGTACAAAACTGGATTAGAGAAACCAAGTAAATGTACATATCAACATCAGATTTTGACATGTTATTTATGTTAAAAGCTTTGTGGATTAAATTATCACATGTAAACACCGGAAAGAAACAACCATATGACATAAAATAGGGATAAAAATTATAAAAAAAACAACATTCCTTATTGTCTGACAGTCGCAAAACAGATGCTGTGCATTTTCAGTTTGTGAGGAAAAAAAACCATTTATCATCAATACATACATTTCTCCTCAACAGTCTTTCTTTTACAGGCAGAATATCATGTACAAGTTTAAAGGAAAAGTTTATTAAATTATGGTCTAAAAACTGGTTAAAAACGGATTTCCACACATTAATCCATGGCAAAGAAGGATTCCTGACATGTACCCGGGGCAGTTCAACAATGTTGTTTAAAAAGGACACGTAAACGGCCTTAGGTCTAAGGTTTAAGCTGATTGATTGATTAAAAGAACAAAATTCCCTCCAAGCAGATAAAACAAAGTTGTAAAACTTGGGAACAGATAAACTGTGTGAAATGCCAGGTTTAGCGAACTGTGGGTTGACAATCCAATAGATGCCAAAAAATTTCCGCTTAGCTGGTTTAATGTTTGCCGTTCCATACAAATTTAGAAACTTTACTAGTACACTCCTTAACACAGTTTGGTGGAATAAACATACATTGTGCTAGAAACCATAGTAACGGCAAAGCTACGGAATTGACCATAGTGGACTTCCCCCTTAGCGTCAGATACCGCCCTCCACATGATGTCAACGTCCTATCTAATTTCCGGGCTACACCCGTACAATTTTTCATACAATTCTCACGGTCAAAGAAACTGCCACATATCTTGGTTGACTCAACAACTTGTAAAGGACATTCTCTTGTAAACTGACCTAAGGGGACAGCCGTTGTCTTCGTTAAGTTTAACTTTGCACCAGAGGCCTGGCCGTACTCGTGGGAGATTTTAATAACCCCCGACACAGATTCTAAATCGGATACAATTACCGTTACATCATCAGCGTAGGCAGTAACCTTAGCCACCTCACTTAAAATACAAGGTATTTTAAGACCACGAATAGATTGTGAAATACAATATGTCAATATGTACAACAACGGCGAAATAGCACAGCCTTGTCTCATACCACGTGATAAGCTTATTTGATTGGTCACATGACCATTAACAATAATTTGACTGGAAATGTCAGTGTACAATAGTTCCACCCATTTACAAAAAGAAGGACCGAAATTAAACTGATTCAAACATTTACGTAGGAAATTCCATTCGACTCTATCGAAGGCTTTCTCTTGATCTAAATTCACAAAACATACATTTAGGTCTTTCTGTTCTACATAGTCTTGTACATTTCTTAACAAATGAAGATTTTCACAAATTGACCTCCCGGGAATACCACAGGTTTGGTCCGTGCCTACAACCTTATCGATTACGCATTTAAGCCTATTACACAATGCTTGAGACAGTATTTTGTAATCAACATTAAGTAGGCTTATGGGCCGCCAGCTCTTAATTGAGTTGGCTTGATTTGGGTCCTTGCAAATTAAAGTGATCAAATCCTCTGTCTGGCTTGACACCAAAAAACCATTTGCATACCACTGGTTAACAACCTTTACAAAAGTATCGCCAATGACAGACCAAAAGCATTTATAGAACTCGGCTGGAAGTCCGTCACTGCCAGGCGTTTTGAAACTAGGCATGGTATTAAGAGCTGTGAACAATTCGTCTTTAGACATCAACCCTTCACATACTTGTTTGAGAGTATTATCTTCTACAAGAAGATTTGATAAAAACTTACATTGTAACTCACAATCAACATTTCCCGCGGTATACAATTTTTCATAATATCCTTTGATACACGAAGAAATACAGGGTTGGTTTGTGTGAGATTTAGATACATTTAAATGACAATTCAGTTCAGTAATTAATTTATTTTTTGCTCTACTGTTTTCTGTCCTTAAAAAATACCTTCTAGGCTTTTCAGACAAATCAAAATCCACTGCTTTAGATCTAATCATAGATCCCTTCTTATTATCACATTGTAAAGAATTGATCGTGTCCTTAATGATTTTAATTTCGTCACTATTTACAATCGGGTTAGAGTGAAGCTCAAGCAACACTTTTTCTAAAGGGCACAGTCTTTCCCTGGCTCTCTTAGACTTACTTTTACAATGGTTTTGAATTTCGCTCTTAACTTGATGTTTAAAAACATTCCACTGGTCTAAGATAGCATCATCATTTACAAAAATAGTGTCATGTAAGTCTGTTATATTATCGATAATACCCTCATCACTCAACGCAGTAACATTACACTTCCAGTAACCTGGTCCCAACGAAATCACATTATCAAAATGTATTGTAAAATACATAGAACTATAGTCTGAAAAAGACACCGGTTGTGTTTTAGCTTCTAAAACGTGTTCAAACAAACGGTTAGATATATAATACCTGTCGAGTCTAGAATGAGTTTCTTGTGTAAACAAAATGTCAATTTCATTGTGGAAAACGAATTGTCTTAACTGACTTTTTTCAGATCAT
>JARFOD010001404.1:0-11828 GCA_031763545.1 Mopalia muscosa | reverse complement strand
ATCAATCAATCAATCAATCAATCAATCAATCAATCAATCAATCAATCAATCAATCAATCAATCAATCAATCAATCCAAGATATAAAATAATATAAACAAATTTAGCGCTAATTCCTTTCATGAGTGCTTTTGTGTCAATTCCTGGTACAGGTGTTACGTCTTTCAATTTTATTGTTTTATATTTTATCAAGTCAACTTGGGCAGCAATAGCTGACAACATGTAGTGGGGAAGTGTCGCAGTTAACGCTTTAGTGTCATGAAATAACACAAAGGTAATTGTAGGTAAAGTTTATTTTACAAGTGCTATGCGAATAACACTGGTTCTAGTCAAGCCATGCTGCCTGGGGATGTTTATGTTGTTTTACAAACAAGCAAGCGGAAACGGGAGGTACAGTTCACCTGGGTACATACAGTATATGTGTGCTAAATAGGCGATGATAGGTAATTTCCTACCGCTGACATCTACTGGCAATGTTACAATATAAAAGGCTGTAAATAATTACAAATTGATAGTTTTGATTTGGTGACCTCTCTTTGAGAATCAATCAAAACAAGGTTGGGTCACGCCCCCTTTTGACCTGCCACTCGTACACGTGTCAAAGGTGGGAGTTCACCCCGTGTCCATTTCATTTTTCACCCATAGTGTCCATCCCGTCCTATCTGACTAAGGTGTCAGTGGCCAAAGAGGCTAACAATTATACAAACTATGACACTTCAATGATTATTAACAATTAGTTTCCAATTACGGTTTATTCATCTTCACAAAGCGACCAGCGAGCCGTTTAAGAGCGCTGTCATTATTTAAAAGGACACTATTTGACTGCGGGCAGAAATGTCAGGAATGTATTAGCCGCACAAACAGGGTGTGAAAACTCGGATAAATAAATACTTTAACACCTCGAGAGCTTTTTGACAAACAGTTTCTTCACTTCTGCACCACCCCATAAAAAATGACGATGTGTTACGAACCACCCGTGAAGTTCAACGAGGGAGGTTCAGTATAAATTGATAATCGCCAAAAGCTAGTTTTTTTTATTGCAATCAGTTTAAACAATAAGATAAGTCATTTATATGGATAGCAACTTTTGTTATTATTGATAAATTGGTATCCAAATATAAGCCTTATGTTATTACTTATGACCATGTTCTATCCTGGAGAAATAAGTGTAATACCCTTGAGTACGATATAATAACCTCAATCAAATAAACAGTCTAATTGATCCGTTGAAGTCATGATTATAGGTAAGATCAATCAATCAATCAATCAATCAATCAATCGATCGATGAATCAATCAATCGACCGATGAATCTATCAATCGATCGATCGATGAATATAAGCAAGCGTCAATAGAAACCCATTGCTCTCTTCGGGAAGAGGTTAACGGTTTAATTTAAATGAATTGGTCAAGAATTAAGCGGAAACCATTGAACAAGATAATTTGTATAACAACTGCTTTGTACAAAATATAGCTTTCTCAATATTTTAATATCAGGAACAAATGCATGAAGAGCCTACTTACCGACTAAGGGTAGAATGCTCCGAGCGCATATAAATCTTTACTGTAAAATATGTCTTTTGTTTAAACAACTTTCCGAAAATCCATTCGTATTTCGTTATAGAAAGCGGAAAAATCACATTTAATTCATTGTGTTCGAAAATGCATGCCATGAAATATGTTTTTTGTTTTAATAACCATCATGAAATCCGTTCGTATTTCGTTATAGAAAGGGGGAAAACCACATGCAATTCATTGTGTTCGTGCACGTTTGGTTGCAAATGAGTGGGAGTATATATGTAGACATTGTATAGAATTTATGTGGCCTTCTTTTCTTTAAGATTTACTTTATTTATATAGTACGGTGTCAATTGGTTAAATCTCGCGAGATTCTCGTTCCCGCGTTATCATCACTACGCTAGGCCATGATAGATGTATAAATATGCATAACAATAATGTTCGCCGGAAGCCTATTTACCGGCGCATGAACACTTTTCCCCACGCTTAAATAAACTTAGCTAAATTTGAAATGGTTTTAAAATACACAAATTAAGTTTAGAAGTATATAATGTTCTGAACCTAAAAAATAAGAAAAGTGGGAAATTTCCACACAGGCGCGGACTATGTTTCTCAGTTGACTTGAAAAAATCGTATTGCAATCGTATTCTCGCGTGAGTTTCTATAGTGGACGTGACTACAAAGCAAGATGGCTTGCGTGTGTATGTTAAAGTCAGTGTGTCGACGTAGGAAGTAGAATTGATTTTATTTAATTATCTGCTCACAATTATCTTTTCTCTAAACCTATCCGCATGTATAGTGTATACTATAGTGAGTTGTTTTGTATTGCTAAATGCCTGAAGACTAACTCCAGTCTGAATTTGACTGTGAATATATTTGTTCAGATCGTGTGGCTCCATTAGATACTGAGATCGACAGAGAACTCGAACCTGTCAGCGGAGCATTGAAGGAGTATCAGTAAACCGACGCGCTCACAAGTAAACCATTTGCCGGCTGTTAGTGTAATCAAAACATAAATAAATCAACAAAGAAAGAAAAAAATTGATTTTTTTTTTGTTTTGAGTTTCGTTTAGTTTAATTATAAGCGGGAAATATCCAGTATATTATTTTGGACTTTAATTTTCTAGATGTTATTAATCGTTTGAAATACACCCTTATGTCTAAAGCTGAATCAGCGTTTTGCTTTGATAGCTGTTTTAAATAAGGCTTGATTTTTTTGTTGAATCAGGAAGACGTTGATCACTTCATTCACTGTGCTGCGGAAAAAAGGTTAGCTCTCCCGGCTTTTGCTGCAGACGTCAAATTTCAAGAACGATAATCCGTTGTATAGACTGTGTTCACCTGCCGGTTTGCTAAGTCCAGGTATAATGATCAAACTGAATGCAGATTAATTTGTCGACAAATGACAACTTCTCAAAATTATATAGCTGACTTCTAGTCCGATCCTAAATTAACCCACAGACATTGTTTGCGGTTCAAATTACGACCGAGTATTTCGAAGGATTTGGGTAAGCACCAAACTCGATCTTACAAACAATATATTGAACTTTCCCAAAGGTGTGTCGTCTGTTCAAATTAGATAAAGTCTACTCCTGAAATCTTTAAAGTCATTTGAATCATTTTGAGATCAATAGGCTTTATATACAATTAAGTGAAGACCTGTGTCTACCCAGCTTATTTGCTTTCCTTTATAGGTTTGTAGCTAAACTCTGTATGTAATTCTACATTGAACATGTCTTATTCGGGTATTTCGAGTTATACTTGACTATACTTACCTAACCAATGTTCAGGAAGATCTTAAAATATTATTATTTTTTAAAGTAAGCAAACGCCACACGAAAAATTACCCGTGTCCAATTCTAAAACACCGAAAGAAACCAAATAGCAAACTTTTATTTACCAATAAAACACCTTCGGTTTGTTTGTCGGCTTAATATTGTTAATAAAGGTTTGCTTGTTTGTTTGTTTTCTGTTTACAGGTTAATTTAAAATTGTTAGTTTTGTGTTTTACAGGTGAATATGAGTTTGTTTATTTAATGTGTTTCTGATGATTATTGGTTTGTTTGTTCGATGTTTATCTGGTAAATATGTATTATTTTAGTTATGTGTCTTACGGGTGAATATGAATTTGTTTGTTTGTTTAATGTGTTTCTGATGATTATTGGTGTGCTTGTTAAGTGTTTCACGGGTGAATGTGCGTTTGTTATTTGTCTGTATGTTTGGTGTTTAACGGAACATTTGTTAGTTTTTGTGTTTTACAAGTGAATATAAGTTTGTTTGTTTAATGTGTTTCTGGTAATTGGTGGTTTGGTGTTTTACAGGTGAATATGAGTTTGTTTGTTTGAAGTGTTTCTCGTAATTGGTTGTTTGGTGTTTTACAGGTGAATATGAATGTGTTTGTTTTGTTTAATGTGTTTCTGGTATTTGGTTGCTTGGTGTTTTACAGGTGAATATGAGTTTGTTTGTTTGTTAAATGTGTTTCTGGTAATTGGTTGCTTTGTGTTTTACAGGTGAAAATGAATGTGGTTGTTTTGTTCAATGTGTTTCTGGTAATTGGTGGTTTGGTGTTTTACAGGTGAATATGAGTTTGTTTGATTGTTTTGTTCAATGTGTTTCTAGTAATTGGTGGTTTGTTTGTTTGGTGTTTTACTGGGTAAATATAAGTTAGTAAGTGTTGTGGGTTAGAGGTGAATACAGGTTCGTTCGTTTGCT
Source organism: Mopalia muscosa (assembly GCA_031763545.1). Lineage (NCBI taxonomy): Eukaryota > Metazoa > Mollusca > Polyplacophora > Chitonida > Mopaliidae > Mopalia > Mopalia muscosa. The sequence goes on along the minus strand of JARFOD010001404.1, from coordinate 7,602 downwards.
TGTTTGGTGTTATTCTGGTAAATATATGGGTTTGTTAGTTGGCTGTTTTCAAGGCGAATATGAGTTTGTACATGTAATGCTTTTTTGTTGATTCTTGATTTGTTTGTTAGGTGCTTTACTGGTGAATAGTGATTGGTTACTTAGTTTATTTGTTTGTTTGTGTGGTAATTTGGATGTAAATTTGTATTTTATTGGTGAACTGTTAGTTTGTTTGATGTGTTCCTGGTGAACATTTCTTTCTTTATTTGGCGTTTTACAAATGAATATTTGTTTCTTATCTCTCCCTCAACCATGGAGGAGGTAGACATTCAGTGTCGGCTATATCCGTTCGTCGTCATATTGTCTATAAAATAATTTCAAAACGCTTGGAAGGAATCGCACGAAATTAAACTTTTACCTATATGATGATATTATTATCTGGTTAAATGTCAAGGTCATTTTAACGAATGATTTTTCGTCTCTCCAACTATTTGCGTTTACTTTTGGACTCCACTGCCTAGAAGGTGACCTTGAAACCCCTGGGAGGAATTTCAAACAATTCCATCTTATATCTTTCTTATGCACGATGCCCCTGTGATTGATATGGTATTAAATTAAGTTTGATAATTTGTTTTCCGCCTTTCTCTCCGATTTCGGGTTGGAAAAAAAATCTTTTTAAAAAAAATTATTTTGTCGTCCGAGGGAAGGAAGTGGATCTTATTATCTGATTACATTTGAATGTTATTTACAAACCTAATTTTTGCACAGACACTGTTAGCTGAATCCAACATAAATTCCTTGGTTTATATCATTCTAAAAGTTTGATCAATATATATATAATTTTTTAAAAAATATATGTGGCAACCATTTCATTTCCCAACTGAAATATTAGCCTGAAAACGGTGCTAGTATCTGCACTGAAACGTTGCCTATGAATAAACCCAGAAGTTGAAAATCCATAAAGTCTTACCTTTTATGTTATCATCCCAACTTCTAAATGCTACTCAAACAAGTTATTTCCCAACTGGTCAAGGGGAAATCGAGATGTGTTTATTTACAATGAAAGCTTAAATCAATAACACTTATTAAAGCGATTGCTAACATCATGCTTTCCTGGTGGTTAACCAGTAAATTTGGGTTTCTTTGATTTATTACTATGGCCATTTAGCTTATATATTTGTTTGCGGGATTAATTATGAATATTTGTTGAATGGGACTGGGATGTTTGAGATAATCCCCCTCCCACGTCCCCGCCTTCTTGCATTCTTGTACGTATGTACTTTTTCTGGAATTATTGCAATTTGTAAACAAAAACATTTGTTATAATAGGAAATGTTGTTCTTTTACAGCAGACATTTGAAAATCGTTATCTAGCAACCATCTTTTTAAATGATTTTAAAAGAAGACGAATTGACGATGATTTGACAGTAAAAATTCAACTACGGCAGTGAACATATTTCACGGTGAAAGCGAGCACCTGCGAAAAGTACACTTGTTACTCAGAACTCCCGCTTTCTGTATGACGTCACTGTTAGTGGAAGGCCAGCACGAGCAGGTGTTGTTGTACAGCCGGGGGCAGCAAGGATGCCGGGAGGCTGGACACAACACAAGTTTGCCACCAGAAATCAGTGGGAACGGGATGCAGCCAGATTAATCCGAAATTTCTAGCTAATTAGGACATTTTTCATCTACCCCATACCGAGTAGGGCGTTGCGTGGCGGCCGTAGACCAGTAGGTGAGCCTACAGTGTCGACGGCACCGTGCAGTTTTGCCGGCAGAATATTTGGCCCACCTTCTGCCTTGCTTCCTAATATTGATAATTAACTGCAAATGAAGCAGACAATATAATGAAATTTTATTCAAACAAAGCTGCGTTTAGGCTTTTGAGTTTTATATCTTAATACTTTAATACCTTCGCCAAAATTAGAGACTAGCAAGTTTATAGCAGTCTATCTGGTACCGTTTGAAAAATCCGTTATGCTTTTCTGGTATGGCGTATCGGCTAACGTAGGTGGCTTAGAAAGTTTTTCGGTGGTAGGAACATATGGCTTTCTGTCGCCATGCATCGGCCTACTTGTTAAAATTATTTTTTCTTTGACTGAAGTTATTGCCTTGTGGTTATATAGTCTGCTGTCTTTGCTGTCGCTTTCCTGTCTGGTAATCCTATACATTCGTCACAATATGGCGGTTTAATTTTTGGAGACGATAACCGATTGCACAATTTTTAAATTTAACTTTAAAAGGTTTGGAAGTTGTACAACACAAACAACTCACTTAAAGCATATAAAGGACCGCTTCTGCTCTATCGATTTGAAAAGGTTTTGAAAGAATTTAAAGTATTTAGATTTATTGATAAAATTAGGCGACAAACTTCTGGTTCCTCCGGTTGAACGTATGATTACCCTGGTGCTTTGAGAGCTACGGTGCAACAATCATACGATCCGTTTGTCATGTCTTTGCACAACGTCCTGTAATGATCCTGTATTGTCTTTGTCGGTTGCCAATGGCGTTGAGGGTGGTTTCCTTCACTCATTGGGCTGGCACGCCATCATATTTAAGAAAAACTGTACATATACTGCGTAAAAGTCCAGCCAAACAAACAACTCTTTCAGTGAATCTGTACTATGTTAATTTGAACGAGTTTGATTATATCTGCAATACCAGAATGTTCAACAAAAACGATAATTGCGAATTCATTGTGTCAGTCACCCAATGGACTGGCACGCGGTCATATAAGTGGTTGTTTGTTTGATGGATTGGGGTTTAACGTCGTACTCAAGGTATTTCACTGTAAGACGACATATTGTCCACTTCACAGATTTCTTTGCTTTATTATGGTGGAAACCGGGAAAAAAAAACTCGTAAAAACCAACCCCGCGATCGCCGAAGCCACATTGTTTGACTCACTCATATACATGAAGGTCGACAGACGGACTCGATCCTGTGAACGGTACATCGAAGTAGACATTAGTAAGCGTCCTTGCTAACCACATAGTCACGGCCGCAAGCCATTAAGTGAGATAACCCCAAGGATAGAAAAGAATAATCAGGTTAGACCTCAATCAATAATTTGGTTCGAGACCGATGTAAATTGATATACGCTGTAAAAAAAAATTAACAAAGTTATGGAAACAATCCCATAACGCCTGTCGGATTTTTTCGTAACCTTTTAAGGACAATCCATAAATATATTTGGAGTTATTCTTGCCTCGAGCCAAACGTTATATCCTGCTCCTTGAACTTTAAGGAATATGGTGCTTTATTCGGGGAATAGTCCGTGACTCTTTCGTTAAGACTTTATGGAATATATTTTTTTGTCAGTGTAGATTTTGTGTCTGTTATCAAGCATCCGCATACGCCGGTGAAGTAGATTTGTTTCTGTCATCTAAGTGAGAAAAACATCGTATATGTAAACAGTACACTGTGTGAAATAGAAATAAAAACGCAAAATGTTGTTGCTATTATGTATAACCAGTAGTCTATCTGATATAACTCACTGCACTTATTTCATTGGAGTGTTAAAGGAAGAGAACGCCCAAATGTAATAATAATATTTCAGTATTTTGGACATGTATTCTTAAAAGAATACGGCCATATTTGATCGGTTCTAAAGCCAGCATTACTGAGAGCTAAGCTAGCTGTTTTCTAAATAGGAAAAGTGACACGGGTTCAGAATAACAGCGGCTTAATCATTAATAGTAAATGCGAGCCTAAATAAAAAAAAGTATTCTATGCTGATATTTAGCGGTTTTGGAACTGTTAAATCGAAACATATTGTCTCCATATACATGCTATCGCATGTTGATGGTTTCTTCTCATGACTGAAAGGGCCATAGGGCCTATGTTAACACAAACGCTATTCGTGATAAACTCGAGATACTCGCTGAAAGATTTCCTAAAGTTCCGCTTAGTAGAACAGTCTGAATTTGAACAAATCCCTGTCAAAACTTGTATTCATAAGTGAAACACAAAGAATGCCGTCATAGACATAGAAGACATTATTATGAGAATGCAAACTGATTAGCTTTGCGTACCCTCTCACATCTCGCTGACCAGTTTAAGTGAGTCTGTAGAGGCAATTGGCAGGGACAACCGTTACCTAATTGATAGAGATTTAAGACCGGACAGGTTTTAATCCGTGGCGTGTTGTGGTCTCATTATTTCCCCCTTACCATCGGAGAGTCATCAGTCGCGGGCGCCACCTCGCGGTAAGACGGCACAACACGTATTGTTCGCGACAGTCTACCTCTGATCACGGCTTGCTTAATCAGGACAATCAATATCTGACACTAAACGGTAGCGATGAGCGTTTTAATCTAATCACAATAGAACACCCTTACCAATTGTCACCTTGTCCAATCGACTGATTTGACAAAGCTTCAGACACCCAACTACCATCAGATCGATTCCTTGTTATCGCGGCACAATGGCACTGGGCATGGAACAAAGACCGAGGCAATACATAAGTCACATCTAGTACAATTGTCACTGAATAGAGTGATGTGATAAGTTAAACTCACACACCCGAAAGGCGACAAAGCATTTAATTGTGTACATTTCGGTTTATTTCTGATGGTTAAATAGAATCTAGCATCATTTTCAAGAAATAAGTCCTTTCCTACCGGTGGCGAAGAATGCTCTGTAGTAAATCCTAGTGTTTTACTAGTGTTCATTTTCGCCAGAAATTGTGGTCAAACTGTATGTATATTTTCTAGATATTTCTCATCGAATTAAATGAATATTCTCTAGATATTTCTACTAATATTAAATGCGCACATTTTCGGAATAAACAGGAACAGTGTTGATTATTCTAAAAACCATTAGTTCAACTGAAGACTTTGACATTATACAAAATAAATGTAATTCCGGAAACTATAATTTCATTTTTACTAAATGGCATAGAGATTTTTTGTTTTTTTTCAATTTTGAAATAGTGAGTCAAAATTAAGTTAACGTTTCTAGGAATTACACAACTGGTGTATAGTGTTAAGTATGTGGTTTAAAACTTGAAAACAGATGATATAGCTAGAAAACGGCTGCAATCGTAGTACAAAGTCGTAGTACAAAGTCTGATCATTTTGTAATTATCACTGATGAAAACTTGACAAGGACACTGCTTCCCATATGGCGTAAAGAAAACCACTTGAGTCCACCTTTTCCTTTGAGAGATTAACTCTATAGTTTTACCATTAAGGAAGAAGTCTTTGAATACATGAGGGCCTTTTAAGATCTCCCGGGTAAGGCCAATGGGTAAATGATGGACAGGGGTCAGGGACAGAAACGCCCAGGGGCTTGAACCAGACAATGCCGCTGTATAGCTGACAATATAACAATGACCATCAGTGCTTATCGCGAGACCAGACGGCTATTGTTGCGGTTCGTGGAACCATCATTCATCGACGATATCTCAACGGCTTCCATGCCGACATACATTCTTAATAACATCTAACAGTGTTGTGTATACTTGCAAACAAATGCTTGATAAGGAAATTAAGAACAAAATACCATTAAAGTTGAGTTTCTTTTAATTGTTTTCCGACATCTGGCGAAATGGCTCTCGCTAAACATCGGTTATATACAAATCGTTTCTAGTATATTTTTGTATTTGTGTATGTAAATGTCCGCTTATAAGTGAGCTTATTGTAAAGGACCTACTTGAGCTTGTGGCATAGGACCTACTTGAGCTTGTGGCATAGGACCTAATTGAGCTTGTAGAATAGGACCTACTTGAGCTTGTGGCATTGGACCTACTTGAGCTCGTGGCATAGGATCTACTTGAGCTTGTGGCATAGGACCTACTTGAGATTGTGGCATAGGATCTACTTGAGCTTGTGGCATAGGACCTACTTGAGCTTGGGACATAGGACCTACTTGAGATTGTGGCATAGGATCTACTTGAGATTGTGGCATATGACCTACTTAAGCTTGGGACATAGGGCCTACTTGAGATTGTGGCATAGGATCTACTTGAGCTTGTGGCATAGGACCTACTTGAGCTTGTGGCATAGGACCTACTTGAGCTTGTGGCATAGGACCTACTTGAGCATGTGGCATAGGACCTACCTGAGCTTGTGGCATAGGACCTACATTAGTAATTTCTACCAAGCTGGATAAACGAATACGAGTTTCGTGATGATGTACAGTATTTTTATAATAAGCGGACATCACTTGGCCGTAATTAAAATGTGGAAGGCCTCATCTAATTATCCGGTCAGCATATAAGTATATATCAACAGGGTATATTCGTGACTTTCTTAACATTAATCCATAATATAAAATTTGGCCATGACAAAATTTTCTTTTATTTGCGAATGTATTAATAGTTTTTATTTTTCCAAAGCTATTTCTCAAGGACTAGTTAGTAGCTTTTATACTACGATGAAAAAAGGAAACAATATTAATTTGTCATTACAGCGAGTGTTGTCGTTTGTCATTATTGTTCATCATACGGCGGGAGCCTGACACCGGTGACTGTAAACACTAATCTCCCCCTCTCATGGAGCTTCATGGACCGTCTTTCAAGCACTTTACACGGCCCTTCCTCCCCAGTCATTGACACACAGGACGGACTTCAGACCGGGCTTGATCGGGCTTGTCCACACTGAGAATTTAAATCAAGCAAGCCCATAGTCCGCGGCCAGTGAAGCAAAGTTAAGCAGGGAATTTGGATGCTGCTCATGGTGTGACACCACGACAAACTCTATGTCAGTAAATTTGGCAGGTCAACACAAGCCTTAGATACTTTATTCATGATCGATTAAGATTCAATTTATCCTGACCCTCTATTAGCTTTTCAGGATTCTGGCACTGTTGCAATCACAATATGTTTTTGGAATAATCTTATGAGATGTTTCTTCAAAAGCGTAGAAAGAAACACTCACTGCCTGATTGCTACATTAGAAAAAAAAAACGTTAAGACGTCGATAGATTAATGACAGTTTCTTGAAATTTGAAGAGTTTTTTATATTGTTATACCCAAAGGATCAAGAAAACTTCCGAATTTTGTAAATTTGTTCAAGATAACATTTATTGTATCAGATAAGACTGTTAGGGGTGAAAGTTCAACTGCTGGTCAGGGTAAAAATGAATTCCACCACGTACTGTAAGAATTATCGGTTAAGGTCTTGCTGGACCCCTTGGGATCAAAATTAACCAAATGTTTTTATCGATTGGATTTTAAGTTAAGTATTCAAACAAATATGTTAGTGGAAAAACAATTCGAAACGCCAATTACAAACAGTTAAATTGGAGCCTGTAATCCATGACCATGCATTCAAGTCGCAAAATTTTACTGCCTATTTCTCACACTTCAGTTTTAAGCAGACTACATTTTCCAAAGCGTATTTATAGAAAACTATACATGTTAGACACTTCAAATTTGTTCTGTTTTTTTACAAAGCACGATGCGATCTAGAAAACGGTGCCTCACGTTTTACACGTTCGTCCTAGATTTTTAAAAATGTTTTCTGGAAATTGTATTTGATTTGCTTGATTGTTTGATTGGGGTTTAACTTCATACTCAAGTGTATTTCACTTATATGACGACGTGCCAGCCCAATGGGTGAAGGAAACAACCCTGGACACCACTGGCAACAAACAAAGACAGGACAGGACAAATACAGG
>JARFOD010001393.1:0-11829 GCA_031763545.1 Mopalia muscosa | reverse complement strand
TTTACACAATCCAGCTTATTCCAACCCCCGCTCTCTATATCCCTCTATCATGAGGAACAAAACTTAACCCCACAACTCATCGCTACCACCCCACCGTCATACTCTTTACCCAATCCAGCTTATTCCAACCCTATATCCCTCTATCATGAGGAACAAAACTTAACCCCACATCTCATCGATACCCCCCATCGTCATACTCTTCCTTGGATTAGATACAAGAACTCATGGACCGTGGTTAAATCTAACATGAAAGGGTACGTATATATATTGAGAGGTGTTGTTTTTACATAGTTAAAAATAACAGGGTTGTGTTCATATATGTCTAGATATAGGGAACAAATACATTGCTCTTTTAATAAGATCTCTATTCTATACTGCTTTGGTAATTCAACTTATTGTGGTGGTCAGTGTTAACTGGCGATTGATTACCTGTGCCATGGGGCTGATATGTGACAAACATAAGTACACGATTTTGCAGTGGGCGGGGCAAATGATTATCTAACTACGTAATGTCCGTGAGGCCCGTAAAGTGTACTCGAATAAGCATCACTGGACGATTCTGTTGAGATTACAATCTAGAAATCAATACCATATCGTCTGTGTTGTTACTCATAAAGATCCACACCACCTGCCCGTCAATGTAAATAAGGCACACGGCAACGATATGATCTAACTGAGACACAGTGGAATTTTATTTCCTATAAAACAGCCGACATGACATTCTTTACACAGAGATGCCCTAATCGGTGTGTCACGTGTACCAGAATTATTGTACTTATTGGCCACTACTGCTCATGTGCACAAAAATTTAAGATAAAAACAATTACAAATCCTTTATTCACCTGTGCAAATGACAATACAAATAACAGGACCAGATGAAGGTTAGAAAAACAAAACACTTAGAGATATGCTAACAAAAGCATACGAAAACAACAGCTTAACGAAATGTATTTCAGATAGGATATTTATCGACAGGTATATATTTAAATAAATTGTTCGATGTCGTTGCTTTAAATGTATTTTTTTTAATGAGTTTAAATGAATAACATTCACTTAGACGAATATATAGCCGAGAAGAGTTCCTTATGGCAAGCCGTTTTATTATATTCACTCTGAGATTCACTTTCTGATTTACTTTCAAATTTACTCTCAGATTCACTCTCAGATTTACTTTCATATTTACTTTCGGATTTACACCCAGATTCACTCTCAGATTCACTATCAGACTTACACTCAGATTTAAAATCAAATTCACCCTCAGATTTACACTCAGATTTACTGTCATATTTACTCTCAGATTTACACTCAGATTCACTCAAACTCATTCTCGTATGTAAACTTTGATTTATATTGACGTGAGCAAGAGCTTGTTCCTGGTCACGAACAAGCACAGAATACATACACATTACAAACAATCAAAGGGGGTAAAAGAATTCAAACTTAACAAAAGTGAAACATTGGGACCCTAAAACAATGGACGAACCAACAAATGTTATTTACGTTCCTCTTGAATATAGTAAGAACTTTTGACCCCTGCTTTTGAACATGAAAGCCTAGGCGTTACTACCTTTCCCATACATCGTTAACACTAACAACCTTTGATGTACCATACACAGTATTCACTGTATAAGAGATCGATCGCGAGAACACAATTCTCGCTTCAACAAGCTGTCCAATGCAAAAGTTACATAATCTTTCTCTACCAGCTTACATTGAACTTGCATTCCTACTAATTTCAGCAGACAACTGATGCGAAGAAGTTCGTAGCCTTGTCATATAACAACCATGGGATTTATATTATGAACATTAGCTCGAAATCCATCTGCTCTTTAAGGTATTCATATTTGAAAATTTAGACCAACTGAAACCAGATCTTGGTTATAATAACGCATAAATTCCTGTTGCATTTCGGGAAAATTTTAAAATTCACCAAACCATATCTATTTAGGACATTTTGAACTAAACACACCTAAAAAGTGTAATTTTTGCATGGCAGCTCTCTCAGTTTATAAAAACATTTTGTAAAATAGAATGCCCCGAATTTATTATTTAAAAAAAATATTTTACAATTCCTTTTTTTACACTGTGAATAAAAGGCCGCCAATTTAAGCCAATTCTCTATTCGATGTTTACATATTGATACTTATCGGATGCTTACAAATGGAAATTCTGTACACAATCTTCTATGAAACTCCACACTTTACACGCCGACTATTCCAATAAATAACTAAAAAGTCCACACTCTTATTTAAATGATCAGTTCGCATTTTCTTCAGGAAAGCATTAAGAGTCCTTCATGTCTGCGTCTGCTACCAGTTTTATACATTTTGTGGATTTATTATTTGACAATAATACCATATCAGATAACTAATTTCTTCCACTTTTTTATTATCATTTGATCATATTAATATCTTTCGTGTTTCGTTAATTTGCCTCCTGGTAGAAATTACCGTAAGATCCCAACTCAAACAAAGAATTCATTCGAGCTATTAAGAAAACCCCTTATATTGTCAGACATTCTAACAATATCACACAAATAATAAGTCAACTGCTGAAAGAGTATTGAGTTGTTTGTACACATAATTTAGATAAATACACTTAAAGGCCACCAGTACACGAACACAAATTAATATTGTGCACAAAGCTCTAACATAAAAATATACAAAATGGTTCGGAAAAACTTCTTAAAGTCTAATTTTTCACACATAAATATCTTCTAGGGTAGGCAGGCATGCAGAGCGCTTCTTGAAAGCGTTGCGAAGTTCAAACAATCGGCATACGCCATCGAAAACGAGCGCCCATGTCTTTACAAAGCATAACAGTAGAGAATCGTGCGATTGTTTTCTGAGGGGCAAGTGCCACTACAGTACCATTTTTTTTACGGCCTTCAGAGCTCTACCCACTGAAGAGGCGCATGAGTTTCATAAATCTAATATCTGGGTCACGAATTATTTTAGTCGGAAAAGAATAATTTTTTAGTGTCGAAAATCGCGCATTGGTACATACACATCTTGGTCAGTGTAAAGCGGTTCATCGGAGTGATAAGTTCCCGCGCAACCGAAAACAGTGCCGGTTGAAACGAAATATCTTACATGAAATATGATAGACAAGTAGATAAAATTAGCTTAAATTCTAGTCGATGTCTAACAATTAGTCTTGGTCCATAAACAATGGATGATAAAAACATTTGAACTTCCAAACACATCGAACTGACAAGCGCTGCACACTTTCGATAAAAGTTTCAATTGGATTAGATACGCCGTGATTTAGTTTAATTGCTCTAACATGTGTCCATTTTTGCCAAAAAACATGATGGAGAAGGTATTGTTGAACAATAAAAACCATGACAACGAAAGCTTGTTCACAAAGGAGTCTGATAGGCAACTCTTACCATCTTCTTGTCGAATCCGAGGCGATTCTAACTGAGCATACGCCATTTACAAGTTTTAAATTAGGCCTTGTAAGTTATAGCATTTCATAAGCGGAATTGCGTCAATGGTCATAACTGTGCTACAAGAGCAAGTGAAAGCTGTACCCCTCACGTGGAGATATGGCTGTATTATGCTGAAATTTACTGATTTATGGGATGGAGGCATTTGTTATCACTTAAACATCCAATTGCGACATTCAGTTATTTTTACAGTTAGAAATATTTGCACTCTGTCTGTCCTTTTATTTTACATTGTGCTGTTATTGTACATAACTGAAAAAACAACAACAGAAAGAACTGTTGTTCATTGTGATGGTATATAACAATGTTATAACATGACGGTTACTTGAGGTGATCCCTTTAAGGGTATTCACAAATGGTTGATACATAAAAAACGTAGAAAAATAGTCCAATATTCTCCGACCGATTTGCAACTTGTTTCATTAAAAAAATTGTCATACATGTGGAGAAATAGGGATTCGAACATCTGACTTGTTATTAAGAGTCAGTTGTGATTCTTGAGTGACGTCACCAGAGGAATTCACTGACGTGACTGGTATCTATAGAAACCTGACCGCCATTTTGTTATTTCTCATTATCTAGAAATTCTTCGTGTATCTCCGGTATGCATCGTCATTGTCCGCCACGGAGTCGTCATTATCCGCCATAGATTGTTCCGAATGGAGTTTCCACTGCCTACGTCACAGCTCAAATAACTTATATGAAGAGTCGCAAGTTTGCAAGCCAATAAAACAAATTCTAAGCGTCAGAAAATACGGGATTTATTTTACGGATAGTTTGTAGTAATATTTTTGTAATTCAGTCACTTACAATCTGATTTAAAACCCATTTGGGAATACCTTTAAGATATACAGTACAAGTATCAGAATTTGATATAAGGACACCTTTGTACCTGCTTACCAATGTATCCAAACCAAAATTCAGTTTCCTCAACGTCATGTGTCGGATGCCCAATGACTCTTTGTGAAGGTTACATTACTGCAGAGTACATAAAACATCTCGTTAGAATTGTGTGGGCTGTTTGATATCTGATGGTTGTCACACTGTAGCCGGCAGTGTCTGTGCCGCACATTGCAATTAGTTTAGCGCAGCCCTGATTATGATAAACGCCGAACTACTTTTTTTTTAAAATACAATAGTAACTGTTGAATGAATCTCTACTATTATATCTACATACTGACCTTAAGAAATTAATGGGAAAAAGTTACAAATGGACAAAGATCCAGTCGTTTGTGTACGCTATTTATGTCCTCTGCCATAAAAACAGTTTTGAAATTTCCTCCAATTTGACAACAAGATTACAGACAGGAAAATTTGGATAACATTTGGTCTTCTCTTTTTACGATGATAGCTTTTTCTCAAACCCTTTGAGTTGATTTACAAAAACTAATATGACAAGCTTTGGCAGGAAGGGCACCCAGCTTCCGGTTGTTATGGTTTATGGGAGTGAATTGTTTTAAAGGCCAGACACAAGACAAGGGAGGTAATTGTTTGTGGCAGCTAAATTAGGTTTTAATACATTCACTTACAATCCGCAGGATTAGAGCGAGACAGTCATGGCCCTTGCTGTGTACATCTTCAATCTGCTGTGTATGCATCAGGCAAGCTGCACATTGTTAAAATCGAAGACGACAAAGCATGCTTTGCTTCGATGTTTCTCGGAAATCGTCTAAATGTTATTACACGCATAGCCATCTGGTCACATTAGCGAATAATAACGTAAAACTTCCATTTAGAAAAGGTTAAAAAAAATAACCGCTTCAGAAACAAGTGTCGGATCAACAGTTTAGCCATATTAACTCATCAAGGTTGGTTTCAATGATCTTTGTCCATTCGTAACTTTTTCCCAACCTATGACAATGGCCGAATATCTCCCACAACGTTATGCTGTGCACTGATATTATCGTATCTGACGGGGTTTTAGAGTGCGATTAGTATTATAGCACCATCGCACACTTTCACCGTAGTCTAGAAATTTAATTCCGCTTGATTCCACTGCAGTCAGTTTACTTCAGAGCTGTGTCCGTTGCAACTTTAAATATTTTTAAAATACATACAAATGTAAAAATGTCGGGTTAAAAAAACCATTCTTTTCAAGAACCGATGATTGTTTGTAAATGTAGTATTTTGGTTGCTCGGTCTGATGTTCTGCATTACTAGCTCAATGTTGACTAAATATCTCACACATGCTACGGTTTCATGGCCGCAGTCTGTGACAAATATCAAGATGTCCTTAAACCGGGCCTTGGGATTGAAATTTAAACGGAACAAGAATTTAACAAGCATATTTTTTTGTTTCAATTGCCATCAAAAATAATACTATGTTTGGGACAAACATCTTTTTTCTTGTTTAAAAACTATTATCAAAATAATACTTTATTTGGAATATTTTCATGGAAAAATATCTGACAAAAAAACCCCACAAACAAACTATCCACAATCCAATAACTACTGGTTGGCATCCTTATGGCACTTGTACAGTGTGTTCATTTTCATTAACCACAGACAATAGTGATCGCGAAGCCGACTCATCTAAATCACATCTATTAGGCCTCGTGAGTATTTGTTTCGCGAACTTTTTGGTTTTCAGTTTCATGATTGTATAGCACGTGCATAACCTGACGATAAACAGTAGATGGATGTTAAACTCTCTCCTACGTGCCTGGGATCCTCTCCCTTCTGGGTGTAACACACATGATTGCGGATTGAATCAGTTAACCATGCCGCCCTCACAATACGTTCTAACTCATGGTTTGAGGAGATTTCTCTACGATGTTTCAATAAATAAAATTCTTTTAAAAGACGCATTTTAACAGAAATAACCATACAAATTTTATAAATAAGTAGATAAATAGATAGAAAAAGGAAATAGATACAAACAGCGACAAAGTATATATTTATCCAAATTAAAAAGACTTCCATACAGAGAGCAGCTATGCCACCACGTAGGCCTATGACTTAACATATCTTCTATTGTTGACTTATATTGTTCTTGTATGTCATAACTTTTAAAGACGGGTGCGATAATTTTTTGCGAGAGGCGTTATATACATTAACGTTGAGCGATGAATTAAACACAAGTTTCTATAACCACAATTTTTCTATTATATGTAAATTATTTCGCTTACAAACATTGGGATTTGATTTATCGTACTTATAGAGTAGTCTAAGTCAAGTTAGATGAAATCCACACATACATAGTCAGTTGTGTAAATTGCTCAAAGTCTACAGATCAAAGAGACATTAACAATAAAATGAGTTTATGTCCTCCAGATACACTCCCAGAAAAAATGCCTCTGGTGGAACCCCATGAGGTTCTTCGGTCATGGCTCTAGTGGAACCCTGTAAGGTTCTTCGGTCATGGCTCTAATGGAACCCTGTAAGGTTCTTCGGTTATGGCTCTGGTGGAACCCTGTAAGGTTCTTCGGTCATGGCTCTGATGGAACCCTGTAAGGTTCTTCGGTCATGGCTCTGGTGGAACCCTGTAAGGTTCTTCGATCATGGCTCTGATGGAACCCTGTAAGGTTCTTCGGTCATGGCTCTGATGGAACCCTGTAAAATTCTTCGGTCATGGCTCTGGTGAAACCCACACAACAACTGTTCCAGCTATTGCCCCCTTTCTTTTTATATCAAAGAACGGTTTTTGTCGTAATGGTCTACATAGAACAATCCTGGTTCCATATAGAACCAACCTCTTTTGAATAGAACCATCAAAGAACCATTATTTCAAAGAGTGTGTGTAAGGTCTACAATAATATTAAACCGCGCATGAGACATTAAACGAATCAACCAATCTGTCTCGTTACTGTTTGCTAGCCTTCATCCAAGTTAAGCCAATTAGCAGACTCGCCACAGACTTTATTATAGCCTAGCCGCATGATCGTGGATAAATAATTTATAACTATTTGAGAAATTTGTGTCAAACTTGAAAAAAGCCTTCCCGGAAGATTTTATTTAAGGCTCAATGAATTAAATCTTTTTATTAACATTCCAGCTGGAACGAAATATAGCAAATCTGAAGACTAGTCATTTGAACTAATATTCACATTTTCGCTATGTACAAGAGGGGAGAAATGGTAAATAAAACCTTGCTAAGTAATTGCTTTTAAAATTTTTAACAATTTCTTTCCTTGGTTATTTTATGAACTAGATTCTATTATAAAAAGCACACTGTGTAGTAAAATTGGCTGTCATTAGATGTACATTCGAAAAGTTTCGCCTACATGGAAAACAATTAAGCTCCTCCCACTTCTTAGCTACTGACTAATCAATGAGCTCGATGAGTTGATTGATTGGTCTGTCCGCCTCCGTGAAACTAAAAACCTTATATAGTAAAAGCCCGGTGTTTTTGGACAAGATCATCAACGGAGCAGGACTGTCTGTAAACAAGTGAGTGAAGAAGAAAAGCATTATCCTAGATTGAATAACTAAATACTCAACAGTTTTCACTCAAGTCCTGGGAATTGAATACTTGTAATAATGAAATCAACGTTTTTGTTACTTCTGATGACGTTGTTAGTCTCCACGTGTTTCGTTAAAGGCAATTGGTTTGGAAAACGAGGTAAGCAAAATATTTCTATTAAAACTTTTTGATTTGCTTACAATAATGTTTATACATCGTCTTCTGCAGGTGCTTATAAAGTATATGTTTTGCCAAAGTAAAGTTCCAACGAATTGAAATGATTGTTTATTCTTTTGTATACGGTTGTCCTAATTGCCAGGTTTTGGAGAAATAATTGCATCAATCTTTACTCTCCTCCTAAACCGTATTAATGTATTAAAGACTTATTACATGTTTGGTAGAAAATTTGGAAGTGTGTATCAGAAATGCTAGTGTTAACCACCAGGTGAAAACACACTTTATCCCATTGGTGAAGTGATTGAGTTGTAATGTGGAAACTAATACTTGTTTAAGTCTGATTTCATTGATTCAAACCGAAACCCGCATTTAAGAATTTATCTTAAAAAAAAATTCAAATTCAAAAAGATAAAACACTTATTAACGAAGATAGACATAGTTAAATTTATTTAATAGGCAAGATTTAACCATATGTAAATTTGCAGCTAGGAATGACTGGTGTATAGCGCTGGGTTGTCATTTAATCATTCCATGTTTGAGGATTCTCCAAGAATTTACTTTTTGTCTTTCTGATGGCCAGAATTTGTAAATTACAAGTTCTAACATTTTATGATTGACAGAATGGAAGGTATTAAGGTCTAGAATACCCAATCATATTCCCTTCGTATGTTTATCAGTTTATCAGAACAATGTGGTATTCTGAGAACCGGTAGGAAAGCGCTACCTCTTATCTCCGAGGGCGCCAGTTCGATCCACGTATACTGTATATCATTAATGCCAAATCCGAAAAAAATTAAGAACGAATTGACCAGGGAAAGACCAAAGATTTTCGACCAGTACCCCTTATTTTCGTTGTATATTTTGTAAGACAATAACGCCTGTTGAATTTGCAGTCGAGTAGGTATAGCCGTTAATTAGTCAACTTGAAACCCGGAAGTGGCGTTACTTTACGCCGTAAAGGTTATATTATATTCGTCATGTATGCACTGACTGATTCTGCATTTATCGGAATCGACATTGTTGTTGGTAGTAGCGATATATGAACTTTACAGCAATGCCAAAAGCGATAAACAATATCATTCAACTTATGTACCATGTCTTCCTGTACGTTCAGTACCTGAACTGATGTAGTTTCCTGACGGCCGTTTACTTCAAATCCAAAGCTAGCGATGTCCCTTGATGCTGAAAGCCGAAAAAGTTATGAACAAATTGGCTGCGGCAGGAGGGACATTATCGAAAGCAGAAGAGATATAATATAGGTCTATACTCAAAACTGTACGGCCCACTTGCTTGTTCTACAGCTAGCTCAAAATAAATGTACACCTATACAGAACACAATTTTATCTAAAAGATTTTGTCAACTTGGTTTATACAATTCAAATCATCTCGTTGAAATAACATAATTTTAACACCTGGTTGGAAGTCCAATAATATTGATTATACGTCGATGGGCTAATGTACACATTGTTCGGTGTCTCGCTTAAGGAATTAAAACTGCACTTTCGTTTTCGTATAAAACATCCAACAGTTGAGGCATCATAGGACAGACACGACCCATCTTGGCTTCGAACAATAACGTCCTTTCTGGCCCTCTGTTTTATCAACAGAATTGACAAATGAGGCGTAATACATTTGTCACTGCATTTGTCAAAACGGTATACTTGTGTTCGAGTAAGCTTTAAAAGGAAATAGAAAATCTTAATGCAGTTTAATAATTTTACACTACATACGTATTAGGTACAATTCAGTTGTTAGACCTGTAAATCGTTCATAGATGGAAGGCTACAACGATATAAACTAACAAGACCGTTAGCGTGCAAGACTGCCTGGCGACCGTTGACTGTCTGAATTCCTCGACACTTCATCCACATGAAGAACGTGTCCGAATTATAGGTCATCAGTCAGCAAATAAGTCATAATTGAAGTTCTTTTAGAAAAAGGTTATAAAGAAAAAGTAATTACGATTCAAAGTTTATGTGTAAAATGAGTGTAGCTTGTTGTATGCGGTTATCACATTCTGCAGGCGTAAAACTGCAGCGAAGCACCGCAGGTCATAGTTAAACTGAGCTTTAGGTTTTACAGGATTGTAACATATTGGTACTTCGGTCCTGGTGCAGAACTTAAAACGTGTAATTCAATAAGCACGGCATGGAGTGATGACTGCACACCCAAATGATCTTTAATTACTTTCGTTAAGTAAGACTTTCCTGAGTACTAAATACAGGAACACATAAAAACTAATTAGAAGTAGGATTGAACTCCTCTATAAGAGGCAATGCACTTTGAAGCTATTCTAGTCGCCTCACACACTCTACTATATTTATTGGAATCTTCGGTTTGTCTGGTTTGTTGACGTACCAGTATTCTACCCCACAACAATTTATTTCATACACTGTGCTATAAAATCCTTTACAATGTAGTCCTAGTATGCAATTCACACGTCAGCATTCGCCTGGAGTTATGGCTATTGAGACATCGTATTGATTGATTGGTTGATTGACTGATTGGTGTTTTACACCGTGCCTTGGAGTATTTTACCTACATTTAAATAATAAAATGTGAGGAGTTTACATAATGTTGGAAAATTAATTATTCTCCAGTGCTAAGTAAAGATAGCATTGCTATTGTTGAAAAAAAAAACTTGCTTTGGCAAGATGAACGGATTTAATTTGGGTTGTTTGTTTGTTCGATTGGGATTTAAAGCCGTACTTAAGGTTATTTCACTTACATGATGACATAAAGACGAAAGGGTGAAGGAAACCTCCACTGGCAACCAAAAACAAACACCACTGGACAAATACAGAACACTCACAGGACAATACAAACTTTCAAAAAAATATCGCCTTCCTGTTTCTCTTTAGCTTAGTAATCACCATGGCAATAGGAAGTTTCTTCCTACCACCCGCGCTGCAAGTAACACAAATTCTGTTACGTTGCGAATTCTATTAATTCTGTGAATTTTATTTTTCACAGAGAAATAACAAGTAACGTGACTTTGTTAATTTTTGCTGTATATTATATATAACTCGCTTTAATTCAAACAGTATCTTGATTCATCGTCGGTTCTATGGCATTTACAAAGAAGGTGATATAATTTCCTTTAAAGGTGATCAAAATGTCAGTGGGGTTTATTGGTGTAGAAATTAATCAAAATGTCAGTTTGGTCAGTGGAGTTGATTGATGTAGAAGTGAATCAAAATGTCAGTCTCATCAGTTGAGTCTATTGATGTAGAAGTGAATCAAAATGTCCGTCTGGTCAGTGGAGTTTATTGGTGTAGAAGTGAATTAAAATGTCCGTCTGGTCAGTGGAATTTATTGGTGTAGAAGTGAATCAAAATGTCCGTCTGGTCAGTGGAGTTTATTGGTGTAGAAGTGAATCAAAATGTCAGTCTGTTCGGTGGAGTTTATTGGTGTAGAAGTGAATCAAAATGTCAGTTTGGTCAGAAGAGTTTATTGGTGTAGAAATGAATCAAAATGTCAGTCTGGTCAGTGAAGTTTATCAGTGTAGAAGTGAATCAAAATGTCAGTCTGGTCAGTGGAGTTTATTGATGTAGAAGTGAATCAAAATGTCAGTCTGGTCAGTGGAGTTTATTGATGTAGAAGTGAATCGAAATGTCAGTCTGGTCAGTGAAGTTTATTGGTGTAGAAATGAATCAAAATGCCAGTTTGATCAGTTGGGTTTATTGATCTAGAAGTGAATCAAAATATCAGTCTGGTCAGTGGAGTTTATTGGTGTAGAAGTGAATCAAAATGTCAATCTGGTCAGTGAAGTTTATTGGTGTAGAAATGAATCAAAATG
>JARFOD010001371.1:0-11829 GCA_031763545.1 Mopalia muscosa | reverse complement strand
TATGACGACGGATTGTCCACTTCACACTGTACACAGCCTTATTACGATGGAAAACCGAGAGGAAACCTCGTAAAAACAACCCCCGCGATTGCCGAAGCCATAACATGTGACTCGCTCATATACCTGATGGTCGACAGGCGGAATCGATCCTGTGAGCGGTCAAACAGTTGCATAGCGGTGGAAATTATGTAAACACTGTTTGTTTTGCAGTTAAAAGGGTTAATTCAAACCACCATCTGCACCGCTGGCGACAAAGAAAGACACGACAGGACTAATGTAAGACAAAGTAGGTTTCGAAAAAGAACCAAATCATAAGCATTACACTTGAAACCCATTAAATTAAACTACCGGTACCCTATCGTTGTTTGGTACTTTTATAGCATTCCGTGTTCTACTTAAAAATAATTTCAAACAAATATTTTCAAAATAATTTATTTTATATATGTTGAAAAGAAATTCAGTTATGTGAAAAACAATTCAACCTATCAGACAAATTCGACACTGTAAAATAAACCCTAATTCAACATAGGGGGAAACTTTCTTCACTTATGTAAAATAAAAAGGTCAGTGAAACTATTTTGTACATCAGTGAACTAAAAGCATGCAAGCCAACAAATACATGTATAGACGTCTCCCTCACAACCTCGATTTGGCAGCAATAAATTTGCTCCAAAACTACACTCTGATCAGAAGCACATCCATCATCTGTGTTTCACAAATCATTTGTTATTTTCTGGAAAAGAGTAAATCAAGGAAAATACATTTCTAAAACAGGCCTACAATTGGGAAACGATTCTTTGGGGACCATTACTCCGTCTCATTCATCGAGAATCCAAGAAATCGCCACATTTGAATAAAAGTGCCCTTCCAGAGCGGTTCATTTATCAATGGGTTCTTGGATCTGTACATGAGCAGATGAAACATGCTTTTGTTTTACTGGGGCATTGTTATTTCATGTTGTAAAAGTGTTTTCTGTATTCTGTTTCCAAGTTTCAAAAAATACACATTTTGCATTTGTGTCAGCAAAATGGTCCACTGCAAGCTGTTGTTGAAATGGTGGGTAAGCGTGGGTATAACAGGCAACAACTGTTTTGATTTTAAAGACTAATATTATTATGTTTGTTTGTCTGTTTGATTGGGGTTTAACGTAGATTGACGGACGGACAAACTCCAAACAATGCTACATGGATAGCCTGACAGGGAACAGTCCCAATATGTCAGCTTTGAGCTCGAATTTTACAGGAGGTAGAGGAGAAGTAAAGTATAGACGAATGGACGGACAGTCAACCTTCCAATAACGTTACATGATTGTCATCATGACAGGACACGTTCCCAATATGTCAGCTGCTGAATATAATAAATTTCACCTGGATACATGGAGTACTTCTGGGAATTGAGCTGGGAATATGACAGGATATAGAGTGAAGACGGACAGATGGACGGACTGTCAGACGGACGGCACCTATCTTGCGGGGGTATAAAAATAATAAACTTTTGTACGCACCGTCTTGGTTGGTGATCAGCTCCGCTTTCTCTTTGAGCCACTTCTCGCGGTGTGGACAAGGGTAAATCTCACTGTACACATGTTTGAGCTCTAGTCCCAATGTTACCACCTTGGATGTTGCATCGTGAAATGGCGCCTGGAACTCTTGTATTGTCCGGAAATAAACATCAGTGTTTATATTGTCAAATTCTTCCTATATGAGAACAAGAAGAGAGAACTAGTTACAACAAACCCGGGGTAACACATTTTGTGTTGCAGGTTGCAAGTGTCAAGTATGAACATCAAATGCTCTAACATCGCACCATTTCAAAAGGTAAAATCAATATTTCCTCTATGTGGAAAAGAATTATACATATGCAACAAGACTTTCACATTTGTGGAAAAGAATTTTGCATATGCAAAAAAGAATTTCACATATTTAAAATTAATTATTTATTTGACATATGTTGAAAAGAATTTCACTTATGTAAAAAAGAATTTAACATGTGGGAAAAAGAATTCGACATATGTAAAAAAAAAAAAGCCTTTATTCAACATATGTGGAAATCTTATTTACTGATATTTACAGACATCCCTCACAGCCTGTATTTAGAGGCAATGAATTTGCCACAAAAGTACAATCTGTTCGCAAGGACATCCACCTTCTGAATTTAGCAAAGCATTTATTATTTTCTAGCGAAGAATAAATGAGAGGAACTACGTTTGTTTAATAGACCTACAGTTGCGACCGATTCTGTAGAGAGCATTACTACGTCTAATTCGTCGCGAAAATAAAATGATGTAGACTACAATAAATGTACTTAGTAAGAATAAACCCATCGCTTGATATAATATTCACTCTTTATTTGTCTTTTTAATTGGCATTTTTCATAATAAAATGCATGGTTTTGTATTGTTGGCTGTACGCTCAGTATATAAATCGATACATTGTTTTCTTATCATTAATTATGCGATTTCCATAAATTGAAAACTATATCTTCAATGAGATTGAACCTTTGTGAGAAAGGTTATATGAAGAAGAGGTCCTCCAGGCACTGTTGTGGCTTATATCACTCTCAAATTCAAGTCAAAATCAGCAAGCTACCTGAGTTATGTCCCCTTGTTTAACCATTTCTACAAATACATCAGTCATGCCTTGGTATATGTGAGCTACTGGAACGTTAATTTCTCCATTGTGGTCATCCGGAACACCTGATCCGACGTTTAACAACAGGATTTGTCCACCTGAAATAAATAAATGTGTCAGTCGTATGTGAAGGCCTACACTACCTTATGTTTGCTCAACCCTTACTGGCTGTACAATATTGCTTTATAAATACGTGGAAGGGGGTCTTAGATATACTCTGAAATAAATATTACTTCCCCTGCAACACTAATCTTCAATATACTTTTAAAGTTAATAAGGTATAGATTTGTTTGTTTGTTTGTTTGATTGGGGTTTAACGTCGTACTCTAGGGTATTTTACTTATATGACGACGTACCAGCCCAATGGGTTTGTTGGTTTATTTTTTTTGTTTAATTTGTGTTTAACATCGTACTCAAGGGTATTTCACTTATATGACGACGGATTGTCAACGTCACACTGCACCTAGCCTTATTGCGGTGGAAAACCGGGAGGGAAAACTACCCACATAAAAACCAGCTACGTGATTGCCGGAGCCACAACATGGGAATCGCTCATATACTTGATGGTCGACAGGCGGACTCAATCCCGTGAACGGTACATCGAAGCAGGTTCAGTTAAGTAAGCGAATACGCGACCACTAATCCACGGCCGCAGCCCAATGGGTAAAAAATTGACACCACTGGCAACAAACAAAGACAAGACCGGACAACAAAATGACAACGACAGGACGCAATACAGATACTGGCTTCCTGTTCCCCTTTAGCTCCGAGGGCACCAGGGCAACATGAAGCTAACTCCAACCGCCCGCGATAAGGTATAGAAGATGGGAAAACAAGTTTCGCTTGTATTGATTATGTAAGACTTTGTTATTCAAACAAAATGTATGCCAGGCATTTTCTCGCACTTAAACCTTCCCCGCCGTTTTCGTGCTGACATTTGGAACCATGAACTAGGTTACTACTTACCAGGTTTCAATTCCTTTGCACGTTGAACCAGAAATGTTTCCCAATCACCTGCTGCTTGTGTTTGGTAGAGTTCTAACTCTCTCCCTCTCGCCTGGGTTGGGTCGATGGTTCCTCTCAACACACACGGCCTATCATTATATTCAATAGTATCTAATGGATGTGGTGCATACATAATGTAAGTGCATCTTAATAGGGCGTTTTAAATTACTTGTTTGATATGAAATTCATTTCATAGATAATGGTTGTAGCCATGCTCAAGAGTTTGACACTTCTATGACAGTAATTGCACTAGCACTACTATAAAAGGTTAAGTGATTTGTAATGCTGGAGGTTAATTTACCCCAAGTTTTGAGTAAAGATAGAATTGCTAAGCTCTAAAACAATTTTTTGCCTAACTAGATGGGGTGAATTGTTTTGAATCTTGTAAGGACTGGCTGCAAAAGGGCTATTGAATTAATTCATGAGTCTAATCGTTGTTAAGGTCATATTAGCTACTTGCGTTAAAGTGTCCCAAGCTCAGACGATTCCAAAGCCATAAAGCAACATAGTTCTAAATGACGTCTTACCTTCCCCATTTTCTTTTCTTTTTTGGGGGGGGTCATTAATATAGGTTTGTTTGTGTGGCTTGGAGTGTAACGTCGTACTCAAAGCAATTTCACGTATATGACGACGGATTGTCTACTTCTATTTTGCCGATGGAAAAACGGAAGGAAGCCTCGTATTGACCACTTCCGCTATTGCGTATGGATCGTATGGATCCTTCACATACCGGGGTTCGACATACGGATTTCAACCGTCTAATTTCAACCCCTTAACATCAGTTAAAACACCCCCAAACTGTTGTTCAAAATTGTTTACAATTAGTCGGCATGGATTTCCAACGATACGTTTTAACTCAATGTAGACCTATAATCGACCATAACACAAATATGTTTACGTGCAAAAAGGCATATCCTGTTATCTTTTAAAATAAGCATCCTTGAAGTATACCTGCCGCTCAGCCGATGATTAGAATGTGCACAGAAAAGCAGATCGATGCTATCTGGTGGAAGACACTGGGAGTAAAAACTGGTTCCACACGCCACTGTGTATACGTTATGAAATTCATCATGTAATGCCGGAATGTTAGGTTCCAACCCTGAAAATATTTAAGTTAATTATGTTCATTAGATAAAAACAATGACAAAATCTAACAATTTCAAAAGATTGTAAGGATACATTTCACTGATACATACTTTATTTATTTGATAAATTTACCCCACTTACCATTAACTCTTTTAAATATTGGTATAAAGTCGTTGATTGGCTGATCTTCATAGACGAGAAGTATTGGTAGTTCGTCGCCAAATTTCTTCCTCAGTAATTCTGAAGCAAAGCAGACAAATGGTTAAAACATTTGATTTTGGAACTGAAAACAGGTCAATCAGAAGGGAAAACATATTGCTCATATATCTCTGATCAAGGATCTTCTCAATTGATTAAATCCGTGAGGTGATATTTGATAAATTACAGTAAATTGTAGGGTCGTCATCATGAAAATTTTAACTGTATAATGACACTGGGATTATGCTACTTTTTTAAAGTAAGTTACAAATTTTATTATTCTTCAATCATTTTTATCCATTTATTTTATGTTGACACACATAACACTTTCGCAGTTGGATTTTTCCGATAACTGTGTGTAAGAGTAAAGATCCGTCACATGGCTTCCTGGGAAGACCGTGATGTTGAGTGTTCATATAAAAATTAAATCTGCATTAAAAACCTAGATGGAAACAAAATGCGATACTGCTAAAAAAAAATCCCAGATTGCTGTGCACATTCCCAAAGCTTCAAGGTGTGTGTGTGACTTCAATTTTGACATCTCGGAATAATGACCAAGAGGCAAAAACCCGCATGTCATTCATGTGAGATAAAACGTGACATTTCTTTTTATCCTGGGTAAAGGTTATAATACACTCTTTAAAAAAAGAGAATTTGAAAAAGTAGCATATTCTTTTTAGGCGGCACGACCAAATACACCTGTTGTAATGATATATATTTGTTTCTAACGTCCATGTTAACCAAACCCGCGCTCAAACGCAACTCTTAGTGATTTAGAACGCTGTTAATGGTCGTTTTTATTATGATCGTGAAACTCATCGTGAAAAACATGCAAGTAAAAGTCAAAATAACCGATTTGCACGTGCAAAGCATGAGTAAAGGGCTCAACTATAAAAAAAAACAAATGAATCAGGCAGATTTGTGACAATTATCGAAACTTAGGATCGAAGAACATGCCACGTCTCAACGCAGCCGACAGAAATATTGCCATTGGGCGTTTGCAAGCTGGCAATTGCGAGGAGCTTCAACGTTCATCCTAGCACGATAACACGCTTATGGGATCGGTATGTTCATACCAATACTGTAAATGACCGTCCAAGATCGGGGAGGCCTCGAGTCACCACATCGGGTCCGATGGTGTAACAGAGTACAGCAATGAAATCTGCAACATTGGAGGAGAATATGGTTGTCAGATGAGTCACGTTTTCTGCTCAGGCGATGTAACGACAGACAGCGTGTTTATGGGAGACGAAATGAAAGACATGCACCAAACAGTATAAGGAAAGTTGACAGATTCGGCAGGGGAGATGTCATGGTGTGGGGTGCCTTCTCCTACAACAGAAAATCGGAACTCGTGCTGTGAGGGGCAATTTGACAGCCGCTCGCCACATTGATGACATTCTCCGTCCACACGTCCTTCCGCTTTACAGCCTCCAGAGGGAGCTATTCCAACACCATAATGCTCGACCCCACACGGTACGTGCTACCACTACCTCACCAACAACAACTTCAATGTCCTCCCATGGCCCTCCAAATCTCCGGATTTGAACCCTATCGAGCATCTGTGGGACCAAATCAATAGACGAGTGCGTCAGCGCCAAAATCAATCAGTGGCCCTTGATCAGCTGTTCCACATGTTGCAGGAAGAGTGGGGAAGGATTCCACAGACGAACATCCAACGATTGATTCGTTCCATACCCAGGCGATGACGCGCAGTTCTGGCTGCAAGGGGTGGTCACACAAGGTATTGACTTTGGTTCAACCCAGTGGACAGTTGTGTAGGCAGATGGGACTGTAAATTTCGAGACTGGTGTTCCATACACCAATGTGTAATTGAGCCGAATTTCATATACGTTCATTGATGACATTGTGATTTCAATTCATTTGAATAACATATATGTCAACTTTGAAAATTCTCTCGTGGAATGGCGTGAGCGAGCACAAAGTTGATAATTTTTTCCGTGTCTTTACTGTGAGACTCGTCAGTCTGAGAAAGTGGTTGTCTGGACAATATATCACAAGGAGTTGTCTTTGGTCTGACAATAAATCGAA
Source organism: Mopalia muscosa (assembly GCA_031763545.1). Lineage (NCBI taxonomy): Eukaryota > Metazoa > Mollusca > Polyplacophora > Chitonida > Mopaliidae > Mopalia > Mopalia muscosa. The sequence continues at coordinate 4,858 of JARFOD010001371.1, read as the reverse complement.
TGATTGTCCATATAAATACAGGTTGAATTTCTCATAAGCCCTAACGACAGCCAGTGCTTCTTTTTTCGGTCTGCCTGTAACGACGTTCGACATCTGCAAGCGAGCAGCTCGCGTATGCGATTGGCTTTGTGCTGTTGTCTGCTGAAGTCTGTGTGAGTATTACACCTAGACCAACAGGGCTTGCGTCTACGGTCACCGATTATGTTCCTCTGGTGTACGCCCGAAAATAATAATGTTATCAGATATGTTATGGGTGTTTTCACAGCCATTCAGTTCCGTACTGATTGAGTGTTTACATTCTTCTGAAGCTGAATTGACGCCAAACATCAAGCGTTTGTATCTGTAAAGGCCGCCAGGGGTTTGAAATGTGTGATGTCTCGCGAGTCGGATGTTAATTCTATTTGGAAATATCCCTTCTTGAGATCAAGCTTAGAAAACATTACTGCTCTGTTTAGTTCTTGAAGGGAATCTTCGATGGTTGGGTTAGATATCTGGTTCTCTGAACAGCAATGTTGGCTTGGCGCATGTCCACGCAAACACGTATATCACCGTTGGCCTTAGGGATAGACACTAGGGGAGATATCCAAGAACTAGGCCCTGGGGCCGGCTCAATAATATCCAAGGCAAGAAGTTCTTTGATTTTAGAGTCAACTTTGTTGTATAGATTAAATGACAATCGCCGTTGGGGTTGGATGACTGGCTTAACTGTTTTATAAATATATAGGGAAAGTTGAAAGTCAGCTAGTTTTCCCACTCCATTAAACACGTCTGGAAACTCTGACATAATTTTGTCGGTGAAGGTGGAAATTTTATGGTCCGGAGGCAGTGTTAACATTACACCCAAAGCTGTAAAGCTGTTGATCGACCAAGTAGGTAGCCCTGACCACCAATGTCTGTCACGATAATTTTCTAGAAAGTTTGTTGTTGTTGTATTTGATGCATGCTTGAAACGTCCCCAGTGTTTTTAATGGCTGTTTTGATCTGTATGTGAATAGCTGTGTTTCGGCATTGAGTTAATTGTCTATGTAGACCTCTCTAGATAACTGATTGTACGTTTCTCTGTTCAATAAATTTACAGACGCCCCAGAATCAATTGTCATGCATGCGCACTGGCGTACCATCGATCGACACCGAAATGGGTTGAAGGATGTCCGACGAGTTTTTGCAATTGAAAATAATAGCTGCCGTCGACCCCGTTGTTTTGTTGTGGAGTAGATACGTTAGAACCATGTTGAGGTGCTCATTGTTAGTGGGTTTTTGATAGTATTCTGTCTGCTTAAGTTATATCAGGCACACAGAACTGAAGTGGTTTAATTTATGGCGAAAATCGTATATTTTGCCCTTTGCTGGAAAACAGTCATCGTTGTGTATGTGACCAGTGTTGCCGAACCCGTAACAGTTTAAGTCGTTTCCTCGGTGTGCTCTGGGCTGAGTGTGTAGGTGTTCTTGATTGAGGTTGCCGTGGTTTTGATGTGTTGGATTTGACTTGTTTAGAGTGGCTAATAAAGTTTATGACTTCTACATTGCTTGTAAAATTGCCCGTAGGTTGTACAGCGTCTTCCATTTGTGTCGTTTGTAATTCCGATACCTCAAGTGCCTTGTCAATGCGTAGCATGGAATCGATGTCAAGCCCAGTTTCACGCAAAAGCCGTCTGCGTAAATATGGGAAACTACGTCGATCGATAACTTGATCTTTATTGCCTTGTCTGGGCTACATGTATATCTATCAAACTCACACGTTTTGGCCAATTGGCGTAGTCGAGTGACATATGTGGTTAAAGTTTCGAATGGCTCTTGAGCGGCCAGGCGAAATGTATGGCGTTCAAATGAAACATTCTGTTGAGGTCTAAAATATTCAGTTAATTTATGCACTGCAGTGCTAAAATCTTCACCTGTGTCTAAACATGTTTCAAAAATGGTTTGTACGTCTTCACCGGCAAGATGTAATAACACAGCACGTTTCTGTTTAGTGTCCGTAATGTAATAGTCCAACATGTTATCCACTTTTCCCATCGCTGGAAAGCGTTATTACTGTCGTCTATGTTGAATGGGTCAGGGGTAGGAAGGTCCAAGCGATGTGCCATGCTTCTCTTCGTCGCCAATATGCTGCCGTAAACACAAACACCAGGCCAGTGCTGGATGTAGACTGCTTTTTTACTTTCCAAAATTACAATAGTATTTCCGGCTTTACGCGCGTGCCCTATATACACAAGAGGAATAAGCATATACGCTATAAGAAGTCAGTAAGAGTGATCTCCCTTGAATGGTATACATGATAATCTCTATTATATAAGTGAAGCAACCTTAAGCACGACATAGGTGGCCGGTTGCCCCAAAGACTAATATTAGCTAACTCCAACTCAAATCGCTAATAATTGATTAATAATATGCCTTCAGCATATTTGATGTCATCTATTATAGCGGATTAAATTGAATAGGGCTTAGAGCCACCGGACCCATAAAACCAGCCCAAAAACAAATACAACATAATTACCTTGTCTACACTTTGACAAACTTATTCTACTATAGCCATTGTGTGACCTTGACTGCCATGTCGGTGTCACAAAGTGAAAGTAATGTTAGAGTATTTAATATAACATTGGCCTTTAAGTAAGGCGACACCATTGTAAAAGCATGCTTTAACCATCCTCTAACGAAGTGCTGTAGTACCATTTTTATTAGGTTTTAACCTGCTGCTCTTAAAGCGTGGCCAGTTTTGCTATATATATCTGGATCGCTTGCTGCACTTCATGTCAAGCCTGCTGAAGGCGACCGATCGTCGTATCGGAGATTATCTATATCAAAGTTGTAAATATTATGTTTAACTCTATGTATAATCATTAAGACAAAACCTTTGTTAGCTTTTGTGCTTTGGCTTATAAGACCAGCACTGCGTTTTCTGTGGATTCTCAACCGAGAGTGTAGCTGATTGTAATCGACCCTCCGCAGAAAGTCCTCATCGCGACTCCTTTTGAGAAAGTGGATGTGGTGGTTGGATATCCATTCTAGAGGAAGTAGGTGCGATATCTACCGCCATCCCTTCCAAGGGTTCGAAGCAGTTATCGAGAGAAACCGTCTCCGACGGAGAGAGGGGACCAACCATCTCTACATCAATTACCTGTTCAAATTGAAATATTTAAACAGCATCCATTGTGGCCTTAGAAGGGCGATCTTTCAGAAAAGATGACTTTTAGTTGTGTGTCAGTTTTAATGAGTAATTGTTTTTGTCTGTGGCTTTTTTTAGCCGTTTTTATTAGTATTTGCCTAATGTTTGCGTCAACAGCAGAAGTGTGTTCATCGCCAGTTGGCCACGTAAAGGAGGTCTGTGTCGCAACAGACACAGAAGCTTTATTTGTGGCATTGGCGCTGAACTGGGATTACCTTTGAACACCCGAAGCAGAGGCAAAGCGGCGCGCCTGGATATAACTGACGATTTGTTCTGTTAACTTACCTGGATTTGATTTCTTTTATAAAATAACTAAAGTCTTTGGGGGAGGCTATGTGGGCCTCACCACAATTACAGCACTTAATATCGTTGTTGCAATCAAAGCCCTCATGGCCTTCTTCAGAGCAACGAAAGCAAACCAAACAAACTCTACACTGGTCCTTTCCGTGTCCAAACTTCTGACACTGGAAGCACCTTGTTGGGTTGGGGATGAAGGTATCTATCCGTATCCTGTAAGGACCAATGTAGATGTGGTCTGGCACTGTAGTTGAATCAAACGTAATTAAATAGATATTAAGGTTTATTATAGTACCATCTTTTCTAGCTTTAAAGCGCTTAACGTTAGTTATACCTTGATCGCCGAGCTCGGAGCAGATTTCTTCCTCTGATAGATCAGAGAGATCTCTGCCCCTGTCTCCGATGATTCCCTTACTGCTTTTAAATGATCTATGTGGTGTTACGGTTACATGTAACTCTAAAATTGTCTTTAATTTAAGTAAATTTATTGCTTGTTGCTGTCTGGCGCATTCAACCAGAAGGTCACCAGACCGCAGTTTTCTTACATTTTCTACAGTTCCAGCAGTAGATATTTAAGTTTTTGTTCAACGCAAACGGTGAGGAAAAAAAAAACCCCACTGAATTTTGCAAATTTCCCCATAAATTATGCAAATTGGCTACATTTGTCATGTAAGCTTGTCCGGGCTGTATCTTGGTTTTATTATTTTACTTAGTCTTTGAAACTTGCATAATGCATTCTTCTATGTACGCAGATGTGCAACGTTAAAAAAAATCACGGAATAATGCAAATTTTCCCAGAAATGATGCAAATTGGCTCCATTTGTCCGGTAAGCTTGTCCCGGCTGTATCTTGGTTAGGCCTACTATTTACATTAGGCTTTTGAAACGGTGTGCAATGTAGAACAAAAGTCATGGGATTACGCATTAAATATCCCCATCATTCCCCAAATTGGCTCTGTATAGCCGGGAAGCTTTTGGCTTTTGAAACTTTCATACTGCATTCTTCTATATACGCAGATATGCAACGTAGAAAAACAAATCACGGAAATATGCAAATTTCTGCATAAATTATGCAAGGCCCTATCTGACGGCTCTTTTTTCGCTTAGATTTTTTAAACGTCTATATTCCATTCTTCTGTATACACAGATGTGTAATGTAGAAGAAAAAAAAAACGTTTTTCAAAAATGACGGAAATTATTCAGATTTTCAACGTAGAAAAAAAGTAAGGGAATTATTCAAATTTCTGCATAAATTATTGGAATTTGCTTTGCCAAACTAATTAGCTAAATCATTTGATACTTGCATACTGCATTCTTATCCATGTGCAGATGTGCAACATGCAGTTATGTGCAACATGTAGTTATGTGCGTGTTGTGTGGACTGCGGGGGGGGGGG
>JARFOD010001370.1:0-22397 GCA_031763545.1 Mopalia muscosa | reverse complement strand
CCCGCCCCCCCCCCCCCCCAAGAACCACTAGATGCCTGCTCATTGGTTTAGGTATCGTCGCCAGCTTTTGGACGACTTTTTCTGCAGAGAGTGACGTTATCTCGACGACGGCGCGAGAGTAAGGTCAGTTAATTTAAAAATTCATTTATCAGAAAATCAACTGTACGATAACTCGGCCGTATGACGGTCATTTTGTTTTTTAAATATCTTGGTTGCAATGCTACCATACACTCGAGCGGTGGCCGACGTTAATGCGAGAAAGATCTGGTTCATGTAAGACTGCAACGGAGATGTCGGTGCTCATTGAAAACATAACTAAGATAATGGATAGGAAAGACTGCAGCAGACCGTTCGAATGCGTCAGCATGCAGCTGGGCGTGGCTGTGTGACTGTGTATCAAAGACAAAAAAAAAAATATCCTTTAAGGAGAGCGTTTTCAAAATCATAATTTTGACCATTTGATGTAAATCAAAGATAACCAATATGTGAATTCCGAGCATTCCGTAACTCACCCAGACATGCGCAGAAATCGGGCTAGTCGATGGTCAATTATTATTTGATAGCACATTTTAAGCTCTATTCAATATATCACTTCGTTTGTTAAGTGTTTAAGTGTGCTTCGTACTTTATTATGAATATACCTATGGTGATCAGCTACAGTGGCCCACTGCCTAATTCGTAATGACGAGGTCAAGGCATTCTGAACACTGTATATATGCATATATATTGAAAGAATATTACTGAATTGTAATATTTTTGTCTAGAATCAAGTTTATTTTTTCAACGAAAAAAATAGATGAATAACTGTTAGATTTTTATCTGAAATAGAGGGTTTTCTTGAAGCTTCAATTTACCATAATAACTCCAAATTCACAGCCCAACTTACGTTACGGCTTATATTCAAATTCGCCGATTCTTCGTAACCACTGATATATGAGTGAATATATTTCAAATTCCACATGGAATCTACTGACACCTGAATGAAATTGACGAGCATTTCGTTTTACCAACTGGCCTTCGATACTAATCATTAGAATCAACTCCATTTTTTTTAAATTTAATTCGGGATAGGGTAATGGAAAACGGGAGCTTACTTCACGGACATTATGTTGTTTATAAAATTGAGCATAATACAGTATAGGTCATTTCTACGACAATAGCGGCAATATTTATAGTGTGAGACGAAACCCAGTGGCGGAGGGAAAAGTCACATGATTCGGATCGTCACGGGATCACTGTAGCTGATCAGCATAATTATGTAGTACAGCCAGATGGGTTGTATGTATCTATTCTTCGAGTCGTTGTTCCCACGCAAGAATTGTGACAGCGTTAACTTTCTTTCTGATCAGAGTTGTCGCCCCTGATCGTTAGATCTATACAGTATGACTGTGTACACTTTTATGCACGCTACAATACTAGGCTATTCATGGTCAGTACAATAAAACCATGAAAATTATTTCTGTCCCCATTTGTACAAGTATTTTGTTTATTCTTTTGAAACACATTTCCATAATATACCAGATTAATTATGTGGCATGAGAATGAAAGATGAACAAAGTAAATAAAAAAGGTATACAAACCTATACGAACACTCTTTTGTTCGTAGGTAAAAGCCTTACAAATCGACACAAACATAGAGTCAGTCATATTCTTTTCGTTTTGAGACCATAATCATAATTTAACTCACATATAATGAGTGAACATTTTGCGGGTGGCTGGAGGGAGCTCCATGCTGCCCTAGCTCTCAGGGCTAAAGGGGAACAGGGAGATGATCTGTTTGTAGTGTCTATATTGTGTCATGTTATTGTCCTATATTTATTTCCTCTTGTCATGGTTTGTTGCCAGTGGTGTCGAAGGTGGTTGCCTTCACCCATTGGGCTGGTGAGTCTTCATATATGTGAAATACATTTGAGTACGGCGTTTAAACCCCAATCAAACAAACAAACAAAGAAAAAAAATTATCCGCTTCGTTGTTGCCAACTGCATGGAAAAAAACTTTCGATTGGGTTTTTATTTTTACTTTTTACAGTTTACGGTTATCAAATACGGTAAGATAGTTACTCTCTGTCACTAGGTCATTGCTTGTGCGAACACGTTTCAGGAAAACTACAACAATTCAACATAAACATGCAGACGCTAGATCCCTCGAGTGTTATTATTATTGTCACATTCTCCGGCTTTGGTAAATTACAAAACATTTACCAAAGGGATATAACTACCAGTTTGTACTATTGTAAGAGTTATTTCCCTTATTATTATGCGGAAACCTTTATGTGTTCCAATGTGTAAGAGGCATTTTCATTATATAAACATTCAGATTGCACGGCCTTACCCTGACATAAACCCTCGTTTCTTCCTTAGACAATTTTGGATTAGGTCGACCCATATAACAGCCACTCCGCGTCCATTTTCATATCAAAATCAATAATTTCTTAGCAGTACAACACGCGCTAAAAATGTCTTCCTCGGTTATACGATCATACGGATTCAACGTTATATGTCATTCAGAGGCCGGCCTTATTTCCGAAGCTTCATAGGGCTGTACGTCTCATCTTTATTTACAGCTACAGTGAAGAAGTCTTATTTATATCAAAAGAAGAAACTTACATGAAACAGGCGTTTTTCGTTTGGAATTCCACTTTGAGGCATACCAACAATTATATATGTTTATTTTGAACTGTTGACGAATGTTTGCACGCAGTGGTATTATTATTTTATATGTCGTAATTACAACATAGCAATGACTAACTCGTAATAACGACCTAGCTAACTCTTAATAACGACATAGCTAACTCGTTATTGCGACATAGCTAAGCCGTTATTACGATTTAGCTATATCGTAATTACGAGTTAGTCATTGCTATGTCGTAATTACAAAATATAAAAAAAATAATACCACTGCGTGCAAACATTCGTTGACAGTTAAAAATAAACATATATAATTGAGGAATCATGAGGAATACTGGGAAATCGAGTTACTTGTATTAATGTATACACTGTATTTGTTAACTGATTCAGTGACAATGACCATGCAAACCATTATAGTCCGTCGGGCCAGCATCCCCTACATAGAAATAAAGCATTAATTTAAAAAAAACTCTTCCCAAAACAACTGTCAAAATGCATCCTAACAGCAGTGTTATGACAGGAAGGTAGGAATTGAAGAGAGACAGAATACCGCTCTTTTTTTTAACATTTCCTCAATGAGATGGTCTTCTAAAGTTTCTTTCCTTCCATTTATTTCCTTTGTAAGTAGCCCTGAATTATGGCTAGCTCGAGCCATTGTACCATATAGCTGTAGATAATCATATAATATACACGGCTATGGGAACGCCCTACCTTAACGTATAACTCTGGAGATATTCCCCTTTCTTAATTGAATGTGGTAGTATCTTCCACCCTGTTTTGAAACTAGGTGATAAAATATATGGCACTCGAAATGCGTCTTCAGAATTCATAACACTGGGCGATTAGGTTAGGCCTACACTCGCGAATTGTGTTGTATCAGGAGTTATCCGTAAGGCGTACGATTTGCATAAAATTTAATGTTTTTTTATATAAAACTAATGGTCACCACCTGACGAGTCTAATGAGAGGTTAATTCCTAATCAGACGGGTACTTAAAAAAAACAATTCGAAATAGTCTTAAATAGGCTAAAAATTCAAACAAAATTCACTTATCCTCGCGCATGATAAGTTGGACAGGTACTTAGTATACTGTTTAACTTCGTTGTGCCATTGCAAATAAAAATGACACTCTATAACAACACGTGATCAGGTTGGGATCCCACCAGGACCAAAAAACAGCTTTACCGTACCATTAAACCTGTAATCCTAATGACATGGAGATTAGTGTTTAAATCGTCCTGGTCAGCAAATCAGACGGATATACTCTTGTACTTTTCATATTAATTTATGCCATTCTTTTCCTGGCAGAAATCGCCAAAATGATATTTTAGGATAGTAAAGCCATATAGTTCATAATACTGTACCTATAGGACGGAAGCAAGTTGTATTACAGTAAATGTACTGATTATATACTTTCTCTTTATATTTTTAGATACCGAGTGGGCTAGCTAGCTAAGAGAAGACATGTCTGATGAGAATGAAGTAGCGTAAGCTGTCACGAAACGTAAGTAAGAGTTATCTCCCTTTACATGTATTCATTATTTTTTTGTCCATTTGTTTCAAACCGCCGCCCGCTTACCTGCCCATTATATAGTATACACGGTTTGGTCATGAACAATGACCCTGTTCACTCAGCTCTTTAATGGCTTTATACGTAACTTTAACTGGTCTCGGCCTACGCCGCTTTTGAGTGATATTATGTAAATAGTTACAATATTATATTATCAAGGTATTACCGTGTGTTTTGGCTGGGTACTGGGTCACTCTGATGTAACACGAAATGAGTTAGCCGATGAATACTCTAAACGAGCGTCGGTGGCGCAACGTGTAAGAGTGTTGTTGGGATTGAGTGTAGCAGAAGGTGTTTCCGTGGTGTACATACAGTAAATTTATCATGAAATGGCAAGAACTATGGACAGACTCTGACAAAGGAAGATTTTTTCTTTAGAGTACACCCGTCTGTTAAGTTTACGCCGTTTAGTCTATCTAGAAGAGCTGATGTTTGTGTACACCTATCCTATCTGGTCATTTCCCGGTCAACCACTATTTATTCCGCTTTAATCTCCACCCAGATGGTAATTGTGAGGAATGCTCTGAGCCCGATACTGTGAATCAGTATTTGTTGCATTGCAAACGGTATATTGAACAGCGACATCAATTAAATACGGAGTTATGTCAGTTAGGTATTCATCGACCTACTCTGGCTAATATTTTAAGCCCTAGTTCAAATAGGGACGAAGTTTTTAAGTCCGTCTACAAATATATTCTTGAAACCAGAAACTTCCCGAGGTTCTAAATTGAATGAGTTGTAGTTGAAGTTTTTGATTTTGTTCTCTGTCAACACGACATTTTTATATTATTTTTTTATATTATTTATTTATTTTTTTTTCTATTTTTTTTTATTATTGTGTTTTTCGTTGCTGTTGATATACATTCATGCAAATAAAATGAACAGAATTAAGAATACCGAAGAGTTAAGGCGCGTATATCCATAAGGATGCATGTGCCAATATTACCAAACAACCAAACAACCAACCATGACCCTGTTTGTAGCCGCTACCCAAATCAAAAAACCTTTTTTGAGGACAAGTTTTGAAATTATAACCGTTAGATTGCTGTAAACCTATTACAACTGTGTAAATACACCGGGACTACGTCCAGATAGTCATGGACACGCGAAATTAGTTCATCCCGTGAATGGTCCAGGACAAAGTAAAAACAAATGCATCTGTGTTAACTGAATCATAAAGCATCTTACCAGATTTTAACTAAAACTAAGATACATTCATTTTAATATTTGAATGAACCTGTCCGCTAGCCAGAAATGCAGATTAGGGATAACCTAGCATGAAATGTTCAAGGGTTTCAGTTGATTATATGGGTAAATCTGATAGATGTCTAATTATACTAGAATAACTAAACACCGCAAAACAAACATCGTAAAGAAAAATTTTACCACAAATCTCACTGTGACAACTTTAAACACCGCTAAGATAAATTTGGTTTACCCGATTATTTGGGCGACCCACAAGCACCTGCTGTCTTTGATGTGATTTTAACTAATATTGACCTCTAAATTAATTAATAGTTATTTATAGTTTGTTTAATTGCTTCTTTATGGAATTGCCTATAATCTGTTTTCTATGTAACTCATCTTGCTCATTTCTTAGTTCACTTCGAAAGATGATTCACTAAAGTGTCGAAAAGTGAAGTAAAATGAAGCTTTCTTTGTTCGAAATGTCAGTACTTGTGTATTGCACGCAAATTCTGAGTAAGCTTTTGAATAGCCTACTGACTGAGGGACAATACTTGTTCTATAATAGCTTTCATATTGCTGGAGCTGGTGGATTGAAATACCTTAACCAATTACAGGAATAGTTTTGTTTGGCGTCGTTTTAAAGAGATCAAGGAAAACTGTTGTGCATTTTGTTATCTATATACAATCTACTACCAGATCTAAGTCTGTCTTTGTACCACGAATTTGTTTATGTGACGGGGCCATCAGCGATAAGAGGAAACTCAATAGCATATTCAGGCCACAATAGCAATACCGATAGTGTACTTTGTGTCACTAAGGTGTTATAGCTCCTAATTATACGGCCTATAATCTATTGATATATGTAAAGATTGTTAACATTCCTCAGCACGAAGTCAACAAGGCTATCATTCGTCTATCAGACATTGTGTTCTATCACAAAACAAGAAGTGGTTATCCAGAAATTGTATAATTACGTCACGAAATATTACATTTATGGTGAAATGTACCTTTAAAGATAAAACACATTTTGAAATATTCGTTGTAGACCGCCGACATCCAAGTGAAATACATTGTATCGCCTAGTTAAGATCAAACAATCAGACTAAATAGCGTGTGATCAGTACAATTTGGCTTAGTCACACCTGCTATTCTTCCACAGTAGTCCACGGGTGTTTGACTCGATTTCAAGGATTAACATGATTCAACATGATTTTGTCAAAACGCAAACCCAGGGCTATACATGTGAGATATTTTGTTGGTCATTCTGCACCTGTCTGAGTATCTAGAATCAATTCCACAAATCTTGCGCACACGCATTTATTATGACAACCAATTCGTAGACATTGTGTCACTGTGAAAATGGCGTGGGAAAATCACAGCACCTTTGTGAAACTACTTCGCTGATGAATTCCTATTTAAAGATATACCACTAACTCAATTGTACCTCTGTAAACTGTCCCAACATGCCGCACTCGAGTAATTTGTAACTATTTTGGTAAAACATTGACAGTAGGAGAATAAAAATAATAACACTCAAAGCAAAGGAGAGAAGCGAAAACTATTTTTAAAAATCTGTGTCGTCAGAGCTATAAAAGTTCTCGTTTTCATTCTTGTGTCACATAAAACATATTGTTCATGTAATAAATAAACATTTGTGTGAACCGATGTGTGATTTCTAAACATTTTAGTGTCCCATTCCATGGAATCCATGCACTGTTGTGTTTGAATCACAGCACTTGTGAGACAAGTGTCTCGTTGTCATATATACTGTACTCTTGGAGGCCAGAAGGTAAAGAGGGTTATGATCAGACTCATTTGACCTCCTTGAAAACATTTCAGATTTTGTTACAAATTTAAAAAAACTTTGGTTTAAATATTACAATTTTACTTATTTTCTCATGTTATTAATTCTTTCATAAAATTAAGAAGAAACTGAAAAAGAATACGAAGCAAAACGTATCAAATAAATCTGCGTAAACGGAGACAATAAGTTATTAAGAGGAAGCTATAAAAATTCAACAAAATTCAGTTTATTTCGATAAGGTACTGCACAATTTAGCCAAACTTGAAAGACAACAAAACCTCAGTAAAATACCGATGTATTTTCAACAATTATCACGAAAAAACCCCAGATATTTTAAACCAGTTAATAGAGTAACAATCCTATTAAAATCAGATCTCAAAGATGTTCCCCGTGTTTTGTTTTATGTCAAGCTTACTGGGGTTCACGAAAGGTCACAGTTTCAGTTGTCCAACAAATAAAGATTACACGGAGCCAGGATAAACACCGAATTCAGCCAAAACAAGCAGAAGTTGTCCGAGTTGTCTGTGTTTATGTTGTAAGTCACAGGTAAACAGGGGAAGATGCAATGCCACTCAAAATTTATTATTTGAATGGTGTTTCTTGATTGTGCGTGCATGTAACCGTTTGTCATGAAAAAGTACGCTGTCGCGAAACTTCGGTTCGTCGGTGGAAATCTTTGGCTCTTACAAACCAGAATTGAGAAGCAGCTCTTTTTTAATAAACCAATCGACATTGTAGGTGGGGTGATTGCATTACATCTCAATATAGCTACAAACAAAACACAGAGAGCGTTTTCCAGATCTGATTTTAATTAGATTTGTAGAGTTGTACAGGTATTAATACTAAGGTTGGGCAACGGTTTTTGAGCACAAAATTGTCTAGTACCAAGTTACATATAGGCTTATAGACAATTATGCAATTCTTAATAAAAAAAACATCTCACTTCAGATGATACATATATAAAAATTATGCAACGATTCTCAAACATTTTTTTCCGATTTCAGAGGATTGGTTTATGGAATCATATGGAATTTATATCATATACCTATGAGTCTCACCATACAGATTCAGTGGCACGGTATACGTATCTGTATCAGATGGTTCACTTAATACGGTCGGAAACAGGACTACATTTAATATTTTTGTATTTTATAAGACACTGCCCGTATAACGTGACATCGGAAATCTTTCAACTTTTTGTATCAGAAAACAATACTTGGAATCCGGACATTTTTACTATTTGTGATTTTTTGGTTGTTGATTTAAGTTAATATATACATAATGATTTCACGAAATAAAGTCGCTGGTTGGTGCATGGAAGTGGACTGTGTTTTATCTTTGCGCAGTGATCTGATTAAAATGTAAACAAATTTGCGTTCATCTTTAAATTCCATCTGCAAACAATCTAACTGTGTTTTTAAATACTTACATAATACAATCATACTTTTAGTGTCATGGGTTTAACAAATAGAAACGAAAGAGCCCGTTTTATAATATGATTCCACGTTTAAACATTCGACTATTTTAAATTTCGAACAGTAATATACAAGCAGTTATTGACCACTTCTAGGAGATCATAACTGAAATCTTTTTAATTTTTTCCCAAAAATCCAACTTCTCACAAGACATTGAAGGTATGTGATAAACTGATTTTATGTTAAGTGCGGATTGCGTGTGAACTAGATAATAATCATCTTTATTATTTATGTAGCATATGACAAATAACAAATGGTTAACAGTAATACGTTATTTGAAACATGATGACAAATGACACATCCTCTGTGTTTCATGATGAAATGGCGAGCGTTCGTACGCAACGTCATGGTAGAAACAAAGACATTTAACTTAGAATAATTTGAAGAGTATTTACAAAATGTAAATAGATAAATGTGTGATTCAGCGGCAATGAAATATCCCTTTTACGAACGGAGGGAATCCTGATTGATCAAATACATGAGTCAAGGTGGGCATGCTAAGAAATAAAAGTAGCTTTTTGTCACCGGTGTTATCACCCCATCCTTATGCACCTGCCGTAGGACTACCATTTTGAATAAACAACATGAACACGACGCGAGATCTGATGATTCTTCCAAATAGTTAAGCTCGTCAGAAATCAAGGATTACTTCACCACTGTATCACGATTGTGCTTCTGAATCATGTGACGCGTCAATCTTCTATTGGTGATTCCTGTCTTCGAATTACATCTAAAGCTAATTAAGACCGGACGGGACGCTTGTCATAGAGACATGGAGACAAAATATATTATTTTTACTTTCCTGCTGAGAGCCACTACCTATATTTGATATACAATCGGACCATGTGTATTACAATCTACGTCTATAATGTTATCTTTAAAATATTAATAAACGCATTTGGCTCGTTATAATTTGTCAAGTATTTTTTTAACTGGCTCCATGTTTTTGTCTACATAATGTATCACAAGTGTCAGAGATCGTTGACATTGCCGCTCCCTCGTCAAAAACAAATTAGAGAAGAAGGTATCTCATTCCAGTTGACATGTAACTATGATATATGAGTGCAATAAATAATCTACTCGCCCTCCATATGTATCATCATTACCAGAGTGGCTTTGTAAGCGCCGAAATAATGATAATTATGCTAACGTGTTGGTTATTGCCCTAGGCTGGTATATTTCATAGTATACCAAACCACATTACCTTAGTAATATACTATAGTTATCATACAGGATCTTTGTGAGAAATTATTGTTTAAGTTTCAGAAACATATCGCTAAAAATTGTTTGTTTGATTGATTGTTATTTAACGCCGTATACTTTATGCTACTTCGTTTACATGACGACGTGCTTGTCCAATGAGTACAGAAAACCACCCTTGACACCACTGGCAACAATCAAAGACAGGACAAAATACGACAAATCGGCCTAATGTAACCCTTAAGCTCAGGGAACACCAGGGCAACAGGAAGCTCGCCTACCAGCCCTTAGCTCGATAATAACTGAAGAATTGTGATTGAATTTTACACAGGATTTATGCATTGATTATTAAATTGTGCTAAAGTTTGAAACTTATTTTAACGCTCCTTATTTGGGTAGATTCAATTGAACTTTATTTCTTAAAGCTTCATCCAATGTTTTACAACAAAACCTGAGAATGCGTTCTGCGTTCAGTGTAAGTGTTAGTTCAGTGTTATCTTCAATTCAGGTGGAGCCGAAATACATAGCTTGTTCGTTAAAATCATGTCCAATGGTATTGAAGCAACATCACATTCTTGGAAGTGGTGTAAACATTTCCATACAATGTGCTACTCAAATATCAAACTTAACTATCACACAGAGGAATAACCAAAGCTGTTTCTCTGATGTGTTATTTTGTCTGAAATTGTTTCTCAAACTCAGACACTGGAGAGTGGCGTAAACCTCTACATTTTATGTGCTACAAAAGCCTAACATTTTGTATATGGTAATAATATACGTATGTTGTCTGATATGCTATAAATTTGTCGGAAGCTTTTATTCACAATGTGTAAAGTAGCGTAAACTTATTCATTCTATGTCCTGCTAAACTATCAACTCTTTCTATCATACAGTCGTTTGTCTGATATATATGATGTCAT
This sequence comes from Mopalia muscosa, assembly GCA_031763545.1. Classification (NCBI taxonomy): domain Eukaryota; kingdom Metazoa; phylum Mollusca; class Polyplacophora; order Chitonida; family Mopaliidae; genus Mopalia; species Mopalia muscosa. The sequence continues at coordinate 11,612 of JARFOD010001370.1, read as the reverse complement.
TTTGTCGGAAGCATCTTTATCATACTCTGTAAAATGGCGTAAACTTATTTATTTCAAGGGCTAGAAAACTATCAATCTTTCGGACATCTTTAGACATCATTTGTTGACCTGAAATTATTGTCATTTTGTTAGTAGCGATTTTAATGTTGTATTTGTTGTTGTTGTGGTTTCGACAACCGAGTTCGTTTGTATCTTCCTAAATTGATAGAACTAACGCAGAGTTACCAGGGCGTTAGGAATACATTTAATTATAGAGTTTATTAATTTGATTGATAAATCGGCCTACTTGACTATACCCATTGATAGTAGTGTTAGATTTCAAAAGCGAGGCAGTAGCTACTGATGTTAAAGTCTTTGGTTACATTTTTGACCACTTTGTGATCGACCTTTCAATTAATTTCATCTTGTAACATATAATTTGTCCCGTAGCTTGTACAGAACCTCTAACCGATGGTAATAATTCAACCAATAATTACATACTCACTGAACATTTCAAATCTTATTCCTGCTATTTAACTTCAATTTTTTAATCGTCTTATCCCACATTGAGAATGAACACTGTTCAAATGATAAGTACTTCTTATAAGGCTTGCACCAGTGATGATAAGTTTTTTAAAAAATCATTTTCCAAATAAAATATTTACTTAAAGTAAATTTACTGTAAGCCGCAAAGAGTATAAATCGTCATTAAATGTTCTCAAAAATAAAGTATTAGTGACAAATTAAAAATAATACCAATTTAAACATTTTGGCCTAATGTATGAGACAAATAATAATAATTTAAGCTCCAAAATTTTGCCACATTTACAAAAGTTATTGGTAAGTTGAGAAAAGCAGTTTTATCTGTAACACATCAAACAAATCAGAATTTAAATAAAATGTAACAGAAACTTAAATGAGTTGTCATTTCGGTATCAGATGCGGTGAATGCGTCTTGAGGGTATAACGTATCTCAGTAAGTCAGCTTAACGTGTGAAGAAGATCCAGGAGATAATCAATCAGAACACGGATGCAAATAGGCATTAACTGAGATTAAGGGATCAATTGCCTAACAGGAATGTATGTTGTGGTCGTATAGTGCTACACGGGTTAAACAGTAATTAAATTGATTACAGTTCAACAGTTTCTACCAAAAGTCTAGCAACTAGAGGTATGAAACGTCACTTTACCCAATGTCAACAGCACTGATGTAATTTCTGTACACCATATTATTTTCACGGTTGTAGCCCTCTAGCGTACAGTATGTGAGGTGTGGATATCACAACTCGGCTAAGGAATCAGTGGAAAGCCATTTCAATACAAAGCACAGGCACTTTCGATTTTTTTAGTCAAACATGAGTATTTTGAATATATATATGTGTCACATAAAAGCAGGGTTTGCAATAGAACAGCCGTGATCTGTGCGCAACTTGTGGTTTTTATTTAAGGCAGAATTTACTTAAGTAAGCTCTCTTGCCCGTGATTCCCCAGTCATTTCTGATATTTTCTATGCGCAAAACGGAGAAACAATAGAAATTGCCTACCACTCTCTTTACGAATTCAGCGTTGTTTTAAACATATGACAGTTTAAAAATTTTTCTGGACTAATTTGTCATTAATAAGTTTATGAAGCCTGTTATAATAAGTAAAACATTTGAACATTCTGTATACACATTGTTTGGAAGATGTTTTTTTCTCAGGATTACAAATATGATGCCGATATAATATTATTTGTAATCTTATTAAAAATAAATGCAATATTGCATTTTTGGAGGGCTGTTAATGAGAATGTTCTGACTTAAACACCAACAGAACTATATTTTCATCCTGATAATCAACATGAGAAACTGTGATTTTCCAATATATATCCAGTTCTTCGCAGTTTTTGTTTTAAGAGCTTAATAATGGGCTATCTTTGTTTTGTTGTTAAGTGGACTATAAATGTACTGCTCATCGAGTTTCATAGTTGTGTCGGTTTGACTATTCACTGATAAACATACCCTTGAGATCAGCGTTAAACACTAACAACTTAATCAACCCGAGTTTCTGTGTTGGACATGATCACCACCGACACGGAAATGGACTCCCACAAAACCGTCTGTTAAATTCAGAAACAAAACAGTCACTCGTACGTCTACAGGCAATAATGATAACAAAGAATTCGTTTTATTATTTACAGACACACCTCTGTTGACGATAATAGCCATGTTTTAAACCTTTGTATTGTTATAATGATGATAATGCAATACAATCAGAGGCTGTATGTTTAACATGAAGGTCAAGAGCACAAGTTTAGTTAGGACAAGCGTTTTACGTCGGGGTAATTACGGTGTTCTGACCGAGGCGTGAAAATCGGGCCAGCCGAATAACTCCGCTACTGTTCTTCGCTAATATATAGGTGACAAAACAAACATGATACATGTTAAGTAAACAGCGCCGCCGGATTTATTTCTTACCTTTAGTCCAACGTACAATGCGACTATAAAGGTTAACATTCCGACTGTTCAACAAATATTTTACTTTGATAAGCTAATCTGCAATCTTAGATCATAACTTGTGAACCCGTGTTGCCATAACTCAATTTGACTCTTGCATTCCTTAGTAATGATTGGTTGATAAGAGTTTAATGCAATATTAAGCAACAACAAGACGTCCCCAAGAACAAAGCCATAAAATGTCAAGTGTTTCGCTGATTTGGAAAATCATTAATACTTCATTTCGTTTATTTAAGCAGTATATGTCTATATTTTAAAAATATATACTGCCCTTAGCCAGATTGCGCTTTGTAATGATTGAGTGATTAGTTTTTAACGCTTAATTCACCGTTTTTTAGCGACGTTGTGACAGGAACCTATTGTCAATTTATTGAATGTATATACTAAAAATTTGAATTGTACTAAACGTATACTTCCATTTTTAATTTATTCAGATACAACAGCGTATTGGTCTTACAACTCAATTCAATACAGCAAAGGAACAGTCTAACTTAGACTTTGCAAAAATTTGCGAACTGTTTCAAACATATAAATATTAGGCACACCATGCACAAAATATTTATTCTAACCCTATGCGGGATTCGTGCCGTCAGCAAATACACAGCTCAGCCGTACTCATGAGACAACTATGACCGCTTTGTTTTTCGCCGTTCCCACTCCCTCCCTTCACAGACTCGCTATGATTTAATGGCATCAAAATATCAGAAAACTGTTTTAGAAGACTTTTTCTGTTGCATTTTTCGCTGTTTTACATCTACCAAATTTCCGATAATAAATTAAGACAAGGCCGCCTCAATTTCAAATTTTGTTTTCTTTATTTTATAAAACCTTTCGGCACAATCGGTTGTTGCGAACGTAGTTTAAAACATATCTGCTACACAATCGCTATGATTTAATGGCATCAAAATATAATAAAACTGTTTTAGAAGACTTTTTCTGCTGCGTTTTTCGCTGTTTTACGTCTCAGCTGAGTCTGATAGCGTTGTCATGACAGCACGCGATGCCAAAGGAGGTAACTTCCTATTTCTGATTGGCTGGTGACCGTTTACTACATACAAGGGGGAATTAAGGAAGAGGCACTCTTTGGGTTAGAACGGTGTTTAAACCCTCGACATCGGCCATGGTGTTGTAGTTAAGACCTCTGTTGTCAGTTTGATAACGAGTCAATTTCCCGAGAAGCTGCAGGCGTCGAGGGTTTTGATGAGGTGTCAAACTGACGATTGGAGACTATATACTATGGCTCGGGCTAAACCCCCTTATTCTCGACTCCTGTATTCAGTCGATTTTGAACATTTTGCTTGTAATTTCCACTGGTGGTTTCTCTTCCCATTATTTTATCGGAGCTCCAAACCCATTCATCTTCGTGTGAAAATGTGGCAATCTTAAAGTTGATGAGAATGTTTTTTTTAAATTGCTTTAGATGCAAACTACTCAGTTGTAACAGTGAAACAACGTATGCGAGAGCGTCCTGTCCGAGTTCAAGACGTCAATATAAACATTCAAGACACATGGTATCACTCTTCAATTTTTTTAAAGTTTATTCCACCATCAATCAGTCTGATTCACATAATTACTTTTTGTGCTGAGAATTTATATAAAATAGAGAAAACCTATCTGTCTTTAGAAATATTGGGTATATTTTCCTTGCATAAAAAAATTTTTTTCAGAGCTTTAACCAAATGCTTTGTGTTTCTTTTTTATCTCATTCGAAAAGCAAAATCTACCTGTCTGTTAACTGACTTGTGTTTGTCTTCTGAAAGCATGCTCAAAGTGAGTTACCGGGTTGTTGTTTTTTGTTCCATGTATAGTTCACCTATAATAAAAACCCTTGTTTGGTTTTAAATTTACCAAGTTTTCTTATTTGAGTGACACATAGGACATAGATCTTGACTCAACACATATTCGATAAGCAGACGACCGGAAAAAACCCAATTGACAATGGCTAAACCAACAATAGCTCTATTACATATTTCAAGGAGGTTTGACTAGACAGGAACTCGGTCGCCCTGTTTAGATTTTAATCCTTGATTCAAGTGGAGACTTATACCAATTGGTAATATAAGTTCAAAATAACTACAACGATCCACACGTGAATAATCAACAACATTTAAAAAAGAGGCTGTCATAATAAAGACATAATACAAATTATATCGATATCGGCAACTGATGTTAACGTTGATGATGTCGAAATCAAATTTTCCAGCTGACAAATCATGACGTTTCCTTTTTATAATTTTATTAGTGGTTAAGATAATTGATACTGGATCACCGTCCACAAAGCTAACAAATCGGAAAATGTCAGTTTAAAACTGTTAGAGGGCTATTATTTTCGGCTGTTGACTTGTATTCAAGACTATATCACTTATATCAAGCTGGATTGTCCATTCCTCACTCTACCCTACCTTAGTACGGTGGCAAAGCTCATTAGCCATTGCTGTAACCAACCTGTGCTATTCCTTAGCTGACCAAGGCTTAGAATGGGACTCGTTCATGTGAGCGGTAGGCCTACATGGAAGGAAGGTCAGTACTCCGATATGCTAGCTAGTGGCCGGTCTTTCAGGGAATAAAACAGCCAGCTATTGATGTGTTATTTCTATTCTGTTTGAAAAGGCAGCATTTGTTTATAATCATTATAGCTTTACAGTCCCGGCTTTACACAGATCCAGTTTTTATTCGATTTTTATTTTTTTTATTAGATTTATATTTTACGTCAATATCGGCCTTTAATACATGCCTGATTCAGAATTACAGTATTTGACAAATATCGACAGAAAACACGGTTTTAGATTTCACGAACTACGACTATTCACCTGGACTTAGCGGGACACCGAGATATACCAATACACCTCGTCAACCAGGTAGGTAGAAATTCAACCGTCACAAAACGGCGGGTAATGACACCGAGATAAATCAATACACCTCGTCAACCAGGTAGGTAGAAATTCAACCGTCACAAAACGGCGGGCAATGCAATGAAGTCTATCAGGTGTTAAGTTTACTCAATAAAGATGTAAATCAGGAATCGGTGGTTTACACATAAGAATGATAACAAACATTCCATTTTTCAGTTGACAGACGCGCCTTAACGGCAATAATGTAAAACTATAACTAGTTTAAGGAATTGTTTCTTTTATAATGACATTCTTCTTATAGGGTATGAGATTGTTTATTACGGGGTTTGTTTTGAACACTCTGCCAGAGTGAACTTTTGACACACCAGAAATAAGGCCATGCTGATCGCCGATCTGAGACGAGAAGTCACGTCTCACAAATACGTTATTGACTGTTGGTATGTAGAATGTACAGGGCAAACATAATATCATAATCTGTTAATAATACGACATGATTTGATTATCTGTTGAACTACACGGTAACAAAGGTTTGCATTCGACCATTTCAATCAGATTTTATCAGTAATAAAACCAAACCGTTATCTTGGATTACAAACTGCAAGTATATTAAAATTATTGTCTTTAGTCCTCACATTCTTGTCTCATGAAAATACCTTGATTGTGCTTGATTCCAACAATAATGAGTATGGTAAGTATCATACAAGCCAATTTTGCCAGTCCAACTTTTGATAATGATTAATAGGTCATGAATAGTCAATGACGATCTGTTGGGTTACACAAACATTTTAAACGTCAACTCACGTGCTTGGTAATTTATCCTTCTGGTATTTGGTCGTTTTTTGGTACCTGGTTTATTTAATCATGGTTGATCAATTCACTTGTTTTATATCAGAGTCTCTGTGTTAATTTGATTTACCTTTCTACAAACCACCTATCACTCGCAATCAGTTATTACGAACAATGAAACAGACAAAATAGGCCTCCCAGTCTTTCTGAAATTGCTTCCGATGAGGGATCTCAAGTTTTACCATTTTACTTTCCTCTACTCGACACACTGAACCATATACCTGACCGTTTATAAATAAAGTGAGCGTAAAGGTACAAATAGACAAGTATTAATGCGCGAAGATAATATCATTCTTTCTTTTAAGGATGCTAGTGTTTTCTTTTCGTGGAGGACTAATTCGTAAAAACTGTTACAAAATAATTCATTTAGCCGAAAGTTTCAATGGAGAGCATCACGCCATCGTCAAAAATCTAATTGTTTTTTTTTTCCAAGGGAAATAATTATGTCTTTTTATTCTCACACACATACACAACATGAAGCTCATGAACGGCTGATGCGGAAAAAGTGTTATGCCCCAGTGATCTAAACTCGAATATGCTGTTGATTCAGACTTTAATGTTAATTATATGTAGTCGAACACAATAAATCGGCATGCGGCTCTCTGACGAGTATACAGTATGTATATAAGATGGAAAGACTATAGGATGAAATACATAGTTCATAACATGCGATTAAGGTATGAAATAAATAAGATTTGAAAGAACAAGACGAAAAAATAAAAACCATATAAGCAATTATAGAAAATATTATTTTGGCAACCAATTTTCGTCCGCTATATTATTTACGTATATAATATCTACTCTCCTAGAAATCTTGAAATATACATTAGTCCAGAAACTAAGAGAGGAGTTTTGGATATACACTTGAAAAGTTTTATACATTATCGTAAACAAATTTATATATAAAAAAAATATTGTTTTGTAACATTGATATATAGGAGAGCGAGTGAGGTTAATAGAAAACTTTTAAACGAATATAAAAGCAGCAAACATGTGAACAAAACTATGTTAGAGTGTGCCTTGAATGTCAGTCAGAACAGCAACACTAAAAGCTTGACGATGACCTCGTATTGTACTGATTGCTCATGGTGTGATTCGAGGCGTTAATACTGGCGTCAAATAACCAGCTCAGACGACGCGTAGCTCTGACTTTAGAAAATATGATGATGTTCGCCACAATATATCATCTCTGAAATTCAAAGGCTTTTCTAGTCCTTAACCAAACGGATTAACCGACTGACAACATTTTTCTTCTCTGCTATTATCTCTTTTTATAAGCTAGAATTCAAGTAACAACACTTGACGCCTAATTGAGTTACACCTGTCTGCAGAGAGTCTCTCCGAAGTGAATTGAAACGATAATGATCAAAGATATTCTTCCGCTTGATTTCCGGGATTATTCCGCTCACTTGATCCTTGATCTGTCAATCATGAACCCACTGTTACGCGAACAAACTTTTCTGTTTACAATGTAGGTACAACGGGGTTCTACCCCATTGACATACCTGTGTTGACTCGTAACTTATTCATTTCCCAGTCATCCAGACCAAAACATTTCACAGAAAATAAATACACTGAAACATTTTATTACGGCAAAAATCGGTTCTTTGATATATAAAGAAAGAAAACAGTTACTGTGAGGTTTCCAGACAGAACCGTGAAGTAAAGACCGAAAAGCCTTACAGTTTTTCTGGACCCCTTGGGCTCAAAAATGCGCAAAAGATATCCAATCTAAAAACTAGATGCCCAATCTAGTTTTTCAAAAAACTGGAATATGGACAAAGCATGAATGGATTTATTAATGTAGTCATTATGGCGGACAATAATTATAAGTGCATATTAAGGCCATTTGTGAAGAGTTGAGTTTCAATTTAAAGAAAGTCAATCCAGAAGGAACATTAAATATGCTAACGTTGAAAACGTATGCCCTGGACTAACCAATGCGCCTATAAAAGGTTGTTATGTCGGACGTTTTATAGCGTTTGACTTGATACGAAAATTGTAACCGGATGTCGTTGATTTGTGATATTACAACAAATTGTTATTTTATAGGCTCGGAGAGACATACATCATTGTGGTAATAACGCACAATATCATTTGTGGTTGTCGTTCGTTCAAAATGAAACTAAACTGGCAGACTGACGTCCATCCAAAGATGCAGATTAGCAAGGTTAATATTAAATGGTTTTTTTCTACTTCTGTGCGAAACATGGATGGTTACTTCTATTGCATGGAATTTCTTTGGATTATGTAACCAGTAACGTTCCAGGCATCTGCCATCGCTGAATCGATACCACCGCCTCTTGTAGGAGCTGGCGGTGAAAATGTGTCTGTGAAGTGGTTTTCCGTGTCGCATGCGACATTACTGCATTAGCATTGATGACATATTACTCGTTCACACAAATAGGTCTTCTCCACCATTATCCCCTTAATAAACTAGAGTTTAAGTACCATCGATTGTTGCAGACGTCTGCTGGAAATTTCTCTATGGTTTAAATATTATGTTATGGAGCGGTTTAACTAAACCCACAAGCAAAATAAAAACGAAAAATCCTTGACACATAATTATGTATCAAGTAATTTTCTTTGCCCTTTCACTTGTGAGTTTCTCCGAGGTGAATCAGAACTCTGGCGACTAGAAATTTCTTCCACACGGTTTAGACGATTATTCCGCTTACTTATATCACGGTGTCTCAATCATATACCTACTGACCTAAAATCTTTACCATAAGTGGTCAAATAAGTCAAGCTGAAAGCAATGCAACTTCCGTTTGGAACGTAAAAAACATCATAGATGGTAAAATGTAAACCCGTGTTTTGACGAAGCAATAATGGACAACTAGAAGCACACTCGGTGAGACAGAAACGTCTAATTTTATCCGCTTGCAGATTGCACGTTCCACGAGCCGACAAGGACGAATTGAAGAATAATTTAAAGTCAGTATATTTTTAAGAGAAAACAACAATGGTAAAAAATATGGTCGATTAGCTGAAATATTACAGGTATGTCTTTCTGAATAGGGTGATGTTTAAATGCGGTATTTATAATATATGGAACCATTCAAAATGTAATTCAATATCCCCAATCCGGATTATTATAAGTCTATAACAAATTGCCAGTTTGAAACTCGGACTGTCAAAAATATAATTGTTTAGGTGAACAATACCAATAATTCTTATTATATTTGACAGCATGTCTAATTATGACATTTCCAATGAAAGGGATACGCTATTCAAGGAGTTGTATGGTATTAGTCAGTATTTCGACAGAGTTAAAAATTGTAGCCCAAGATCTCAAATTTCCTCTATTGATATGTCCGTTGAAAACTTGGAATGCAAACCTTTGTTATAAACGAATTGTTCGCGTCCACAGATAAAGAAGCCCAGTCGTATTGCTCACAAATTATGCTATAATGTTTGTCATGTTGGCTATATATTACTTATGAACAAAAGAATATAGGTATTTTGTCGACCCGACTTCTCGCCTTAACTTGTCGTTAAACGCGCCACAACTACTGGTATGACAAATCTTTAATCTGTAATACAGTGTACTCAGCGACCCCAATAATACCAATAACACGGTATATCATTGTGTGAAATGATTATTATTATTCTTATTTAAGTTAAACTTACGGTTCCTTGACATCAGCTCTAACTTTACCTGACTATTATCGTCAACAAAGACATATCTGTCAGCAGATAAATGGAGTATGTTTTTATCATTGTTGTCTAGAAACGATCGGCTGGCGACAATACACTTTATTACGAGTTAAACACATTAATGACTCAACAAATTTTTTGTGGAAACTTTTGACAGGATATTTCATGACGGTGGGAATTTAACCCTAGGTTATGTCCTGATGTAAAACAGAACGATATCAGAATTGAGTAAATCTTGGCTTATTAGAAAACTAAGACTGTATTTCAAAATGATTAAGCGAATTTCGCAAGAACATTGACATGGAAATTGCGTTTACTATTGAAAATAGGCCCTTAAAGGGATCACCATCGTTCTTCAGTTGCAGCAGAGAAATTTACGTAATAATTATATAAATAAAAATGTCTCATAAATTATGCCATTAGTGTGACGTACTTATTATGTCATAATATAATTCGCATGATGTGATACACTTCGAATCTCTAATGAGTGACCCCATGTTGTTTTTTTTATAAAACGATGGTAGTTAATTTCATTTAAATAAAAATCAGTACCCGATCTTCTTGAATTTGATATCCGGATCACTAATTTAAGATACTATTTATTTCTACAGACTTAACGAGGAAGCTAGTTTGTTTGGGAGGAGGATATGTAATCCAGCCCATGCAATGATAGCCCGTCTGCTTAGCGGTATGGACCGAGAAATATACCACGGTATACCACCTCTACCTTTACTTTTCTACGGATTGCCAATCTGCAAGCCGGTCAGGGTTGTTTGGAAACGAGCAGGCAAAATGTTCATGTCTAAAACAATAAAATAGTCCGTGTACGTTGTAGCGTTTCATTGGTTCCATTATATCAATGAACATAAAGTGTTCAATCAGTGTGTAGGAAAGCTGTATCCCAGACACAGATATCTGAAACAAAAAACTCATGGCAATGGTAAAAAATAATAAAAACTGATCTAGAGTGGAATTATACGGCGTATCACTTGGACATTTTTATGGTAAACATATATGAACCCTTGTCCACTTTGTCCCACAGTTATAGGGTAGAACCTGGCGATCTGTTTTAAGAGATTAACAAAACGTTGCATTTTATAACCTACACTTTTGTTGCATTTATTCTTCCTTTTTATTCCATTAAAGGCTACAGGTTTGTTTTGACGAATGTATTTGTTCTAATTGATCATACCCTTTATCGTCCACACGAGTTTAACTGATCTCTTCACAAACTTTACACCTTCAAGTAGCATGCACCACAACGTTGGGGCTTCAAGTAACATGTACCACAAAGCTGACCGCTTAAACGTTGCCCATTCAAGAAGTATTAGATTTATTCTTCAAGTATCATGCAGCACAAAGCTTACCGCTTCACTAAGGTTATACCTTCAAGTATGATGTACCACAAAGCTGACCCTTCACAAACGTTACACCTTCTAGTATCATGTACCACAAAGCTGACCTCTTCACAAACATTAGACCTTCAAGTATGATGTACCACAAAGCTAACCTCTTCACAATCGTGATACTTTCAAGTATCATGTACCACAAAGCTGACCTTTCACAAACGTTACACCTTCTAGTATCATGTACCACAAAGCTGAACTCTTCACAAACATTAGACCTTCAAGTATGATGTACCACAAAGCTAACCTCTTCACAATCGTGATACCTTCAAGTATCATGTACCACAAAGCTGACCTTTCACAAACGTTACACCTTCTAGTATCATGTACCACAAAGCTGACCTCTTCACAAACATTAGACCTTCAAGTATGAT
>JARFOD010001359.1:0-11830 GCA_031763545.1 Mopalia muscosa | reverse complement strand
TTAAATCAAGTTTAACAATACAAGGTTAACTGGTTTCTAAATAAAATCTGTTTAAACTCAGTTATTTTGTTTGTTTGTTTGATTGGGGGTTAATGTATTACACAAGGGTATTTCACTAATATGGTGATGGACTGTCCGCTTCAGTGCTCCTTGCTTAATTGACGTGGAAAAGCGACGGGAAAACTCGTAAGAACCACCCCTGCGATTGCTGGAGCCACATCGTGTGATTGACATATATACCTGATGCTTATAGATGGAGTCGATCCTGTGAAGAGGACATCAAAGTATGATTAGTAAGCGTTTACACTAACCACGGCCGTGGGCAAAAATCATTTTAATGGAGATCACGCAGAGAGTCTTTGAACAGAGAGATTTCTTAAGTACATGTAACTAAACCTGATAAAACCCACTGGTACACAGAAAATTCACGAGAAAGAAGGCATCTGGTCAAGGAATAGCATTCTTAATACATGTGAGATCAACAAAAAGCGAACTTAAAATCCCAAATTTGTCTACTTGTAATTTTTATAAATTGCTTCCTAAACATGCAAGTCTTTAAATGATGTGATCCCTGGTTAAAGTCACATACAGTGATATCATTTAGTATAAAGTGTGCCCTAAGACTTGGAGATTACCTAACTCGGAGCTCAGCATTCAAAAACAACCACGTTCACGACAAGAGTATTTCAGTTATATGACTGTGATGAACAGAAATAGCAACAGTTATACCCTCACAACCTTAACATGTGAAGTGTTTTATTCTGTATGTTTCTTTGATTGGGGTATATTGTTGTACTAAAGGTACATGTATTTCACTTATATGATGACAGGTTGTCCCTTTCACAAGTCTCCTTCCTTAAATACCAGGTAAAACAGCCCCTGATATTGCAGGAACCAAAATTTTGCCTCACTCGATTTCCATGAGGGTGATGGATAGACTTGAACCCATAAGGGGCATATAGAAGTAGAATTAGTAAGTTGACATGCTAGCTTATTGTGACATTGTTCAATTAAGGCGAAATCTTTTCTTGTTAGCGTCAACATGTCTAATTTTGACAATGTGGTTAAGTGTTTCATTATGCACCACGGCTGCAGGCTTTCTCCTGTTAGTAGATTTATCTTCCTGTAATGTTATGAAAAGACAGTTGGACTAAGCTTGAAACACACTATTTTAACTAGTAGTCCTAAACAATCAAAAGGAAACTTACCTGATTCACACATATAACAGGTATGTTGAACTGATTGCTGAGCTTATGAAGCTGTGCTGCTAGGGTTCCTATAGACTTAGCCCGCTGAACCATCTGGCCGGATTCAAACTCACACCTAAACAAGGCTGCCACTGAATCAATGATCACCAGTTTTACCTGTCCACGTCCAAGCAACAAGGGTAGTCTTCTACGGATACACATGTGAAGACCATCCTGTTTGAATAGATTGATTGATTGATTAATTGATTTAAGGGTATTTCACTTATATACAGCATAGTATTCCAACAATAATTGACACTATCAAAACCAAGACATGAAATGTTTTCAAAATTTTGAAAAGTTTATCTTCCTTCAGTTTTAAGTTAAGTGAACATTGCTACTCTTCAAACAAACTGCCCTTAGCCAAAGTCCTGATTAAATAGAAAATACAACAAAAACTTAACTGGGCTGATAAAATATTAAAATCATAAAAAAAATGATTAAGATTATATTCATAAACATTAAAATGAATACATACCAAAAATCATTTAAGATTGATTTCTTTAAAAGAAACTAAGCATTTTAAATATTAATAATTTTCATTCTCTATGTGGTTAAAATATGATTGTGTCTTTCATATAAGCCAGAGCACTGGGCATTCACGGCGTCATTTAAAAAGAAAAATTTGACCTTCAAGCACAAGTAGAAGCATTTTTGAAACACTGTTTGATTGGAGTTTAATGGCGTACTCAAGAGTTATTCACGTCAATATGAATGGATTGATTTAAGCGGTTCTTTGGCTAAATACAGTGGAAAACCATAAAGAAACCTTGTATAAATCACCCCCATGATTGCCAGAGCCACATCGTGTGACTAGCTCATATCCCGATGGTCGATAGATGTACTCAATCCTGTATACGGTAAATCGAAGTAGGCCTAGTAAGTGAACACGCTCATCCACAGCTGAAGGCTTGAAAACAATGGCCAAGTGTTTTCGTTAAAGGTGGGTAGATGGTATTGTTTAAAAAAATGTGTCAGTATACTCTACAATCCTAAATAGTTCATGAAACATGTCCACACATATGTCTTACCAAGTCTGCCACATGTTCTATGAATATAGAATCTCCCAGCTGGGTAGTTGAGTTCGTTATTGAAGCTGTCCTCTGTTTAAAGTGTTGAATCATTTGATACAACCTCTTATTAGGGAAGGCATCCTCTGTACAGATATACACACTACCTGGAGGACATGAACAGCTACATTTTTAAACAAGGATTGATTGATTGATTTATTTATTGATTGGTGTGTCACACTGTGCTCGACGGTATTTCACTTATATGACAACGGCATATTCCAACAATAAACAACAATAAGATGTGAAGTGTTTACATAATGTTGGCTAAGTAAAGATAGCATTGCTATTCTTTAAACAAACTGCCCTTGGCCAGAAGGCTTTAAACAAGGAGGTAACAGTAATCAGGGCTCATCATGAAATTGTATGAATATGTCACAACAAATCACAAACTGTATTAATATTAAATAAATCCAGAAATACTGGTGCAGTGCCTTTTACTTCTTGCTAAGGGCATATTAGCAATAATATTAATACTTTGACTAATAACTGGCATTTATTTATGGACAGGTTAATTGTAACAAACCCAATTTTTTTTTTTTATAGTTTTCAAGGGTATGCTTATTTATAGTTTCAAAAGTAGAACCTGAACAGTGTGTTCCATATGTATGGACTGAAAGGTGTATGGACAACCAGATGGTCAAAGGCACAATAAGAATAACAATTGGCACAAAAGTGATGAGTGAGATGTGATCAAAGTTCAACTTGAGCAGCATGTTTAAATAATGAATATTCAGGACAAATGTATATAAAACAGCAACCAAAGCTGTTTACTTATAAAAGTTAGACCTTGGTGCATGAATGCAGGATAGAAATTTTCAATGTAAGATGAAGGTAAGAAAACCACCCCTCAACAGAAACTAAGCTACGGCTCCAGTACTTTTACTGAGTCTGCTCTTTCCTCAGTTTTCAACATTGATTGATGGTGTCATAGTCAAATGCATCTTTGGAAAATCATATAACCATACAAACAACATGTCTTTGAGAGAAATTTTGAAAACAATCCGTTGGTCTAATGTAGGATTTGGTGAGAGATTTGCAATTTTCTGTGTTGAGCTCAGGAGCAATTAGATATTTTATCCAAGAGTGGTAATACAAGATAATTTTACCAGTTTACAGATTCTACATTTAGGATGTTTGTGACTGGGTAAATGACTTTAACACTACTAATGGTTTATTACTTTACTTTGCGTAATACAGGCATGTTACCTCCATTTAATCCCCCATGTTGTTGAGGAAGCTGAGCATTGAGTCCTAGCTGCAAACAGAGCTGTGTTTTCCCACTCGCACTTCTGCCTGTTATCTCTGTGATTCCTCGACACAAGATACCTCCTGCACAAAATAAAACAAGAAATAACAAGTATAACTGATTGTTAAATTGCCATTTACTAATTAACCCCCATGAATATCACCCCATGTGTTTGTTTGTTTGGGGTTTAACACCATAATTAAGGTTATTTAACTCCTATGACGGCATGTCAGCCAAATGGGTGAAGGAATCCACCCTCGATACCACTGGCAACAAACAAAGGCAAATACAGAACAATCTCAAGACACAATATAAAAGCATCACAAACAGATCCGCTTCATGTTGCCCCATAGTTCTAAGAGCCCGAGGACAACAGAAAGCTCCCTCCCAACCCACATCCCATAGCACCATAACAGCAGTCACCTTTTACCTGTGATATAGTATTGAGAGATTAGTTTGCTTGTTTGTTTGTTTGTTTGTTTGTTTGGTTGATTGGGGTTGAACTTCATACTCCGGGGTATTTCACTTATATGAGGACGGATCCTCAACTTCACACTGCACAAAGCCTTTTTACGGTGGAAAACTGAGAGGAAACCTCGTAAAAACCACACCCGCGATTTCCTGAGCCACACATGTGACTCGCTCATATACCTGATGGTCGACAGGCAGACTCGATCCGGTGAAGGGTACATCGAAGCAGGTTCAGTAAGCCCACAAGCTACCATTAAGCCACGCTGGCTGCGAGCCATTGAAATCTTTAGTCATTGAATGTTTACTCGGTCCAGATGATTTATACAGTTACCTCATTTTGTACACTATTTTCTAGTTTAACCAAAGAATTTTGTTTGAGCTTTAATGTCGCACTCAAGGGTATTTCACTAATATGGCGATAGATTATCCACTTCACACTGTGAGGAAACCTCTCATGGAACCCCCTGCAATTGCTGGAGCCACATTGTTTGACTCACTCATATACATTTACCTGGCAGTCAACAGAAGGACTTGATCCTGTGAAGCAGGATAAGTAATTTTATAGTAAACACACAGGCTTCCCACAAAGCCACAACCATGGGCTGTAACCAAAGAGAGCCAAGCCTAGATTTGCTTGACCTGCCAGGGGTCTTCACTGCCATACACCTCTAAACAATAGGCACAATTTATCAAATTTTAATTTGTTAACCATTACAGCTTTCATATTTTAGTAAGATATCAACCTGATAAAAACTTGTCTAAAACTTGACATCCTGTTGTAAGCTTCTGTGAACAAAGGTCTTTAGGAGCGGACTTATTGTGAAGATCCAAAGCTGGAACAGAAAGAATTTAACTTAACCATTTTAATAAACCGAAATATAGAAACTGAACATGCCTATCTTGTCGTTTCTGGGAGTTGTGAATTTGCTCTACTATGTCAAATTATTCAGTGGGAATCACAGTACATTTAATACATATTCACTTAATTTAGGTTAGGTGGATAATTTGACAAGAACCTATGATAACTGTATCTGTTTGTTAGATTTTGCAAGTGTGAACATCCCGGCTATTTAAAACATTTATTTCTTTGATCGCTCTTTAATTGGAGTTAAACATCCTAATCATAGGTATTTCCATTATAGGATGTCTGACTGTCCACATCAAACTCTACCTGATTTACCACATGCGGAAAATCACAGTAATTGCCAGTCACCTCATAGGAGTCCCAACTCCCTCATAAACCTGCAGTCGACTGGGGGACTCATCGACTCAGCAATTTGACTCATTGAGTGAGCATTAAGCTTACACCTTGCTTTAAAGTACTTTAGAGCTATTTAAATGCAAAATTACAAACCTGTCACAACTCTGGGCTTGTGGATTGTTTCAGCCACAGCTTTCTTGAGAGTATTAACATCTGAGGTAGACAGCTTGGCTCGTCTTTCTAATTCTGGATTTGATAAACTAAGGATGTGCTCAAACTTACTAATACGAGCTGAAAATATACATATATAATATAATCATGATACAATGTACATATAACAAACACAAAGACAAAATAGAAAATAACATTTACAGTATTAAAAACTTTTTAAAAACCCATCTGAAACCAAACTCATGGCCCTCAGAGTCAGGCACTGAATAGCCAGCAGTAAATGCCGGCCACCTAGACCACTCATCCACCCGAAAATTTTAATCAGCTGGAGTTTAGATAGCAGACTTTCTCACTACCCCATCTGATAGGAGAGTGACACAGCTCCCAAAGCAATGAATGATTTTTGTGTCTTTTAGAAAGGGAAAATTAAAAGTTTTTTTGTAATTTGGGATAACGCGTTCTTAGTTTGAACAGATTCTAGTCCGTTTTGTTCAAATCAAAGATCAATATGTTTTCTAATGACCCTGTCATCTAGCTATGTGTATTATAGCCCTATAGTATTATGGAATTGCTATGGACTGCTTGGCTGGTTTGTTTGGTGTTTAACATTGTACTCAAGGGTATTTCACTTATATGACGACGGACACAAATACAGAACATTACAAACAAAACTGCTTCCAGTTGCCTTTTAGCTCTGCAAACACCAGGGCAACAGAAAGCAACCTCTTTTCTCGCTTTTACGATTGACCGAGGAAGCCGAGGGAGTATTCTGCAGGACCATGGCCCATCCAATCCCTCACAGGGCTGTAAGTGGGGTGATTGCGTTAGATCTCACTATAGCGACAATCAAAACATGGGGAGAGTTTTTGAGATCTGAATTTAAGTAGATTGACTGATGACATAAGCCACTCCTAGAAACAACATAGTCAGTCCAAGGGTGACTTGGATTCAGTGAGCTGCAAACATAATACAATTGTTTCTG
Source organism: Mopalia muscosa (assembly GCA_031763545.1). NCBI lineage: Eukaryota > Metazoa > Mollusca > Polyplacophora > Chitonida > Mopaliidae > Mopalia > Mopalia muscosa. The sequence goes on along the minus strand of JARFOD010001359.1, from coordinate 5,439 downwards.
TCCAGTTACCTTTCTTTAGAGAAGCAACGATTCGTGGGTTCACATCTAAATTGTCCATGTCTTATTTCAAATGAAGAAACAGGTGAAAATCAATGTTTATTTATTATGGACATTTAAATTTTGGTGCCAAATTTGTACAGGAGCAGTCATTGTTTTCTCCAAATCTACTTAGTGACAAGTTACTCTTCAGCTGGTGGGGTTCGTTGCATGAAGCAAATTCATCAAACAAAAATCATTTGTAACTGTTAGGGACCGACAAAAAATAGTGCCATCAACAGGGTATTGCTTCTAGACCCGGTTATGAAATTAGTCATCTTGCTGTTACTGACTGATCCCCACGTAGACGCGAGTTATATTTAACGCCACATAACATTTTCGAAGATTCGTTGTCAGTTTCAATCTGTGACCATTGTTACACTATTGTCAATCTACAAATATAAACGCCGCTCTAACTCGTCAGTGAATGAAATCGACAGATAAACTAAAGATACAATTTAAACCGTTATTCCAACGAAAGCTCGACGCAGACCAAAAAAACTTAACAAAATTTACTCGCGTCTAACAACACATAATACCGCGCCCTCTGGTGCCAGAACGAAAGACTACGTTGACAAGTGAAAGACGTACAGTATGTAGTGAAAGTACATGTAGAATATATTTAGCTCAAACAATTGGTATATCACATAACTGAACAAAGTGAAACAATAACAAACTTGATTAAGACAACAGAGATGTCTTGCCAGCTTACTCCACTGTCTCAATTTCAAGATCTCTCTGCTGTTAAACGTTTCTTGTTTCCTCAATTGAGAGATCCAACGCCAGATCCAGCAGCCGAAGGTAAGATGGTTCTGTTGTTATTTTTGACCAATGAAAGATGTATGCTTAAAAAAAACACTTTAAGCCATGTTGACGAGTAAACTACACTATTTGAACCACAAATTATATTTGCGAATAAGATCGCATTTGAATTAAAATTGTGGACAATCACAAATATGGAAGATATTTTACACTTCTAAACGAAACACCAACAACATAGATATTATAGAAATAAATTTCAAAATGTAAAGAAAAACTTTATTGAATTATTTTTGTATCTTAAAGAATGGGGTGCAGAAGACTGGGGCTGGAAAGTAGAAGAAGAAGACAACTCTGAGACAGATTCCGCTGGTGACTTGAGACAGACATGGCTACAAGAAACTATATTCTCTCTCTCCCCTACAAATGATCTAGTGGCCATTGCATATGAGGAAAGAATTGTCTTTTTAACACGTGAGCTATTTCAACAGGCTGAGTTATATTAGTCATATACTTAAAAGCTACATCATTATGTGATGGTCCCAGTATGTAAAAGTTATGCACAAATTTATCTAGTATGTGAAGAATTTATGGATCTACATCAAATTGTAAGCTTATTGTCTAAACTGTGTAAAGTTCATTTATTGTTTCACGCATCAGTAAAAGGCTGCTGTAATACCACATACAAAGTTTCTTCTTATCTTTCTAAAAAGACTACATTGTCATGTGATTGATCTGTAAAGGTGTATATTCACATCTACATCTGTGTGCAAAGAACATACAGAGTTTTCCCATATGCTGTATGTATAAGTTATACACAAATTTATTTAGTATGTGAAGAATTTATCGATCTGTCAAGTTGTATGGTCTAAACTGTGTAAAGTTCATTTGTTGTTTGACCATCAGTAAAAGACTGCTGTAATACCACATACAAAGCCATTATGATTGTGTGTTTTCTGATTTACTTAGTTGTAACTTGTCTGTCATGTTGGTTATTTCCTTAAAAGTTCTGTAAAAGATGGATAAAATATAGTTTATGTGAGCAGGGTAATACTTTCAATCATGTAACAGTTGCCCGCTTGCACTGGGGAAGTAAAAAGTATGGTTTTTCATCACTGATGATGTTTTAGTATTACTGACTTAGTGGAATCTAACCAGAGCTATCACATTTTATATCTGCTTGCTCTGATGATAATTTGCATTAAGTTGATTTACCACATAAAATGTCTGAGTTGTTCAAAAGAGTAGAAATATTTTGGTTCATTTTGTTTCTCAGAGAAATGGGACCGGTTAGAAAAAGGAGAAAATCAGATAAAATACAGTACCTTATGGCAAGGCAGTTTAAATCAGGAAGAAAGGTAAGCAATTTCTCATCTTGTGCATTTACCAGTAGTTTCCAGATGTATGCTACATGTAGACGGCACTTTAATTTAGATGAAGACTTAAGTAGTGTATGGTGACATATATAAAGTATCGTTGTCTACAACTTCTACCATCCTGATGGGCCCGCGGCAGTGGCTCAGTGCTAGCGAGTGCGCTTCCTGAACTGAACATGCTTCGATTTACCGTTCACGGGTTCGAGTCTGCCGTTCGACCATCAGGTATATGAGCGAGTCACATGTTGTGGCTCCGGCTACGCGGGGGTGGTTTTTACGAGGTTTCCTCTCGGCTTTCCACCGTAATAAGGCTGTGTGAAGGGGAAAATCCGTCGTCATATAAGTGAAACACCCTTGAGTACGACGTTAAACACCAATCAAACCATCCTGGTACATCTACTTCATTTAAAGTATGTTGCTCTGTATATTTTAGAGTCATATTTTGTGTAGCTGTTTGATGCAGGACTAGAACACAGCAAGGATAGACATCTTTATAACTTTCCATTTACATTAAAACTAAAATTGAATTACTTGAAATATCACAGATCAAATGGTGTTCTTGCGATGAACTATAATATTAACAAAACCAATTCTAATACATGTAGCCGTAAGCTAGTGTTTTCTATTGTACTTATCTATTGTCTTATTTTTCTAATCTTTGCTCTTATTGCACTACATTGTCATGTGATGGATCTGTAAAGATGTATATTCACATCTACATGTGTGTGCAAAGAACATACCGAGTAATCTCATATGCTGTTTCCGGGACATGGAATATACACTTTGGGAAAAAGAGGTTACCAGACTTGCGCTTATTTAAATGCCCTAGGTGTGAAGTTTACAGGGAGTCGACTGAACATTAACTAATGTACAGTGTACAGTTTGAAATGAACAATCAGCGTCATATAAGTAAAAATACCCTTGAGTACGACGTTAAACACCAATCAAACCAACAGTTCTATACACCAGCGAGTTATTCCTGTTTTATTCTGTTTTATTTTCAGGGAACACATTACAGCTGCCATGTGTGTGCCTCTAGCCTCTCAGAAAAGGTGATAATCAAATTTGTATTCCTCACATTAATAGTGATTGGAGAGAGCTTCCTGTTGCCCTAGTGCTAGCTGACAGGCAAAACAAAGCCGATCTGTGTGAAAAAACCTTAAGAAGGGCATTAAACCCTAATCAAACAATAGCAGATCAAGCAAATACCTGGACATATTTCTAAGGAAAATTATTGTCAGTGACATAACTGCTATAATAATAATAAAATAAAACTGAGATAGATTGGAGATAAATATTAAGGAAAAGATAAACATTAATTGATTTTTAAGAGATAATTGAAATTGAAAGTATGCTTTATGTAGGTTTTAATGTAATAACTTTTACAGGAGTACCCAAGGAGGACCAGACTGGACATGTATTTTGGTTGGTTTCTCCTCTGGATATGTTCGCTTCTATACTGAGGTAAGCTCTATCCCTGCTCAATGCCCCTCGTTATCATCTATTTTCCTTCAGTTAAATATCCACAAAGAGGTCAGTGAGTTCAAGGTTGTTGGTGGGAGCTCACTGGGTTTGTCAGGGTTAAGTTTACAGAGTGTCACAAATCAGAGGGAGCTGCCTGCTTCCTGTCTTTGTTTGTTGCCAGTGGTGTCGAGGGTGGTTTCCTTCATCCATTGGACTGGCACATCGTCATATAATTGAAAACCCCTCGAGTACGTTGTTAAACCCCAATCAAACAAACAAACAAACAGAGCTACATGTAAGAAGCAAAGTCTGAGGTTGATCTGTTTGTGTTGAATTTGTATTATACCTGCGAGTGCCCTGTTTTTGTCCTGTAATTATTTGTTACCAGTGCTGTTGAGGGTGGAATCCCACACCCAGTTCACTGACATGCTGCATATAAGTGAAATAGCCTTAAGTATGACCTTTAACAACAATCAAACATACATACAAACATTTACAGAAAAAGATAAGCTTCCCAAAGATTGTAGGTATATCACTATCTCCTGATGATTGCATAATAACAGTTGAAATTTGAGTAAAAAAGGAAGTAATTGTTTTTTTTAATATTATTTGTACACTACTAATGTATTATGTTTTCTTGGTTTCCCACCATACATCAGAAAGAGAAATATCCTGGAGTACCTAGTTAAACAGCAATCAAATTAATATCATTTATTCTACATTCAAATAACAAAGTTTACTTTTCCATGCAGTAAACAATGAATTGGCATATATGAAACTAAAATATTTTAAAATTTTGCTATTTCTACAGAATGGCACACTGTTGATGTCCCAACTTCTACATGAAGAACCAGTGGTTAAGTTGAAATGTCGCACCTATGAAGCAGCTCGTTACCTGGGCATGGCTGAACAGGTAAGCTTTAATAATCAGTTATATGTGTTTTAATGCAGGGTTGATTTTTTAGAAGACTTTATGCAGAAGTAATTTTGTCTATAGTTTATTATACAACAATTATTCAACTTATGTAAAAAGAAACTAAAAAAAAACAGTAATGCTAAGTTTTTTTTATATATCTGCATTTAAACAACAGAATCGCTAAAACATTTAACAATTTTGACAACATGATAGATTTTATATGGACATTTATCTTCAATGCTAAAACTTTCTCCTGTAAAAAGACCGAAAGCTGGTAACTTTTTTAAAAGAATTTTTGCTTCATGACAACTTTTTATTACAGCATGAGGAGCTGATTATATTGTACAAGAGATCCCTGGTGACTATTGATGGATTCAGCTTTGTCCAATCTCTACGTGCCTGCAAAAATCAAGTGGCTAGAGGTAAATAATGTAACTTAAAGAAGGAATTCACAAATATTTAATTGTAAAAGCCTTGCACAAGTTCATGTATCTTTATTCTCTTTTCCTGGTGAGCCACATTGGTAGTTCAGATATTGGGGTGTTTGCCCCTTATCTTCTTTGGATAAACTACTCACAGGCTCAAGTCTCAAACTCTGTAGACCTCAAGTATAGAGGGAGTCACACTATGTGGCTTAATGCACTACTGTTGAATAGATCAGGAAATGTGATCAGGAAATGTGCTTTAAAAGCAATAAATCAACCAAAAAGATTCAGATTATCTTCCTTAATTCAAAAGACTGATATTATTTCCCTTAAAAAAGTTAATAATAATAATTTACTTATAAAATGTAAAAAGTTACAATTAAATGTTGTTATTGCAGCTGCAGCCAGCGGAGGAGAGTCTCTACTACAACCTCCTCCTTTAGCTTATAAAAAGTGGGGGCTT
>JARFOD010001348.1:0-11830 GCA_031763545.1 Mopalia muscosa | reverse complement strand
CAAATCAAACAAACAAACAATCGATGTGGGACTCACGAGTTGGAGTTACAGGAGTGAGTCACACGATGTGGCTCCAACAATCACAGACTGGTTTTTCAAAGGTTCCTCTTGGTTTCCCACTGTATTTAGGCAAGGAACAATGGGATATGGACAATCCATCATCAGGCCATAAAAAGTTAATGACTAGTTTCTCAGGCACTGCCGCATCACGTCAAAACCCCCTGCCTCAAATTTTTTTATGGCAATTTTTTAAAAATGTTTCTTTAGTAGGCCTATTGCCTGCACTGTGAAATTTGAGTTTAAATTAAATGTATTTATGAGTAAGCTTTCAATATAATATGTTTTATTTTACATATCTCCCAAAGTAGTTGTATCTGTAAACAAAATCCTGTGAATGGTAAAAAAGTTTTTTTTGCATTAAATCATTCGATATTGTTGATAATTTGCGTCACATTTGTCAACTTTTCTGTTTTGCATTGTTTACTTTAGTTTTATAGACTAAAGGGAGATAATTCAGTTCAAATGTCAAAGCTAAAACTGGTAGAGTTATCTCCCTCTTGTGCGGTAACGAAAAAATGCTGTACTATAGAATGAAAACAAAGCCTCCTCAAATATTTGAAATAAAAAAAATATTTAAAAGCCTCCTGCCCTCATCATTTTTTCAAATCGAACTGCCTGAAAAACTAGTAGTCAATTTTGTTTTAGCTGCATATACATGTAATTAAAATACTCTTGAGTATGACTTTAAACCCCAATCAAGCAAACAATCTAATGAAGGTTTATGGGAGTCTTGGGTGTTACAAGATGTGGCATGCAGTGAACTTTACCTGATCAGGTGTTTGTGTAAATATATCTCTGGCTCTTAACTTGAACACTACTCTAACGTTCAGATTAAACATGGTACAAATATTTCTCACCGTAAGATGATGAATCAGGTTGAGTTTTGTCTCTGCCTGCCTACAAATGGCACCATTACATTAGCTGGAACATTTTATTTTATAGATGTACATTTTGAAATGGATGGTCAATTTCTTATCAAAGGCGGTCATAGTATTCCACATGGTTTTGATGTCACATGGATTGAGTTTGGTCTACACATATATAAACATCTACCTGATCTGCCTCTAGATGGCAACAAAATCCCACTGTGAACTTGAGAACTGATGATCAGATTCTTATCAAACTTATTAAGCATTTCAATGTGGCTTTGTGTAGAATCAATTTTTGAGTACCTCAAATGGATTCACAAGTATTTTCTTTTACAGATATGGCACTTGATTTAATGCGATCAATGGACAAAGCTCAAAACGGCCAGGATAGACTGTCATTTTCACAACAACAGCAACTTGAGGAAAAGATCGGTACTCTGTCTCAAGAGATTCAGTTGCTAAGAGAACGAGAGACGTCCTATAAAAATCTTACTACAGCCAGTAGTCTCAATGAAACAGAACTTAAAGCTTCACTGAAACAGGCTTTTCAAGATGTGGTAAGTTAAGAAAATTACATAAAGATCAACAGTTTTTATTACAAGGAAATGTCTTGCTATTGATTTATCTGCACTCTTTGTAAAAATAGATGATAGAAATGTGAATGGGAATACTTTCTGTTCAGTCAGAAACATCTATGTGAAATTTCAAGATTTCAATCTCCAACAAGGGCTAAGGGCAGTATATAATATAGTAGCCGTGTTGTCTCTATCTACATGTAGCTGAAACAGATTGTCTTGATGTGGCTTACAGGGCCCGGTTGTTCAAAAGTGTATTAACTTTAAACCATTGTTGTAGGACACCACGTCACAACTGAATTTCTTTGTGACGTTACAAATTTAAGCCTGACTTAACTTTTGAACAACCCAGCCCTGGCTATCTAGTATTTGAGGACACCCTCCTCAAGTGAAATACCCAAAGAACTCCTTCTTTGTACTGGTGTTATAGACCACCCGTTTCCTTGAGGTATATGAAGGGAAGATTTATGCAATATGTGGATTTAAGTTCGTTTCAACATTGAACACTTAAAATGTCAGTGTGAAAAGAATGGGTTTAAAGGCCCAGGTATATAAATGATGTTGTTATGAAGCATAGTTTAAGTATGATGCTGGTAACGGAAACTGTCTTAAATTATTCCATGTGAACGGGCCTGCGGCAGTGGCTTAGTGGTTAGTGACTTTCTTAGCCTACTTTGATGTACCATTCACATGATCGAGTCTGTCTTTTCGACCATCAGGTATATGAGTGAGTCGCAGGATGTGGCTATGGCAATCGCAGGGTTGGTTTTTGCCAGGTTTACTCCCAGGCAAGGAACTATGTAAAGTCGACAATCCGTCATCATATCAGTGAAATATCCTTGAGTATGACGTTAAACCACAATCGAGCAAACAAAAAAAAACCAATCCATGTGAACAGACAAATTTCTGAGCCAGCTTAGAGCCTGTTTAGATAGCTGTTGTGTGAATGGTCCTTTATCAGAGAATTAACTTCGAATTTAAACGAGTTGATATTTAACCTGGTTTACGCGATTCTCATGTGGATAAACCTTTACATTGAGACGACACAAAAATCCAATCAGAATTGAAATACTTACACAGTGTTTTGTTACAGGAAGCATTGCGATCACATCTTCAGAAGTACGTGAATGAAAACAAACGGCTCCAACAAAAACTTCAGGAGGCCGAGGCTACCCAGACATCTGTTACTTCATCAGCGGTCAATCAGTCACAAATAGGTAAACTCACCTGTAACCTTTTATATGTACCAATATATAATCTGGCCATCAGTATGCTGGTTGTGTGTTTTGCTCCCATACAGTATCCCTCTCATCGTTTACCTAGACCATCCTCAGCTAGAATAGAACTCAGCCTGGGACACTTGTCAGTGGTTCATTTTCTCCTACCCTGTTCCTGTTTAACTCCAACATATAAGTGAAATAAAACACCAGCCCAAACTTTTCATTGCACCATTTTCAAAACTGATCTTCTATTTTGTTATATATTGCCTGCGGCACCATTTTCAAAACTGATCTTCTGTTTTGTTATACATTGCCTGCGGCACCATTTTCAAAACAGATCTTCTATTTTGTTATACATTGCAAAAAGATCTTCTATTTTGTTATACATTGCCTGCGGCACCATTTTCAAAACTGATCTTCTATTTTGTTATATATTGCCTGCAGCACCATTTTCAAAACAGATCTTCTATTTTGTTATACATTGCCTGCGGCACCATTTTCAAAACTGATATTCTGTTTTGTTATACATTGCTTGCAGCACCATTTTCAAAACAGATCTTCTATTTTGTTATACATCGCTTGCAGCACCATTTTCAAAACAGATCTTCTATTTTGTTATACATTGCCTGGGGCACCATTTTCAAAACAGATCTTCTATTTTGTTATACATTGCCTGCGGCAGCATTTTCAAAACAGATCTTGCCCCATGAGGGAGCGGGTTGGCCATGGCCCTGCAGAATACTCCCTTGGCTTCCTCGGTTGATCGTAAGAGGCGAGAAAAGAGGTTCCTTTGTTGCCCTGGTGTTCGCAGAGCTAAAGGGTAACGGGAAGCAGATTTGTTTGTGATGTTCTGTATTTATGTCCATCGTCATATAAGTGAAATACCCTTGAGTACGACGTTAAACACGAATCAAAACAGATCTTCTATTTTGTTTCAAGTATAGTTATACTGTTCTGCTTACACTCGAGGAACATTAATTGTCAAATGGCGCAAAACACTTCCCATTTTAGACGTGTGAATGTTGCCGTTAGAATGAGTAATGATGATGACACTGATCATCTGGACAAACAATCCATCTATTAGTCTGGTAATAATGAGTAACACTTCTTGTATAAGCATGGTCCGCAGCTGTGGATTAGTGGTAGTGTGTGCACTTTCTAATCCTCAAAATCCTACTCCAATTTACTGTTCATTGGATCGAGTCCAGTGTCAACTATCAGGTATACATGTATGAGTAGCTTATAGTCACATGATATGGCTCCGACAATTACAAAGGTGGTTTTTACAAGGTTTCCTCCCGGTTTTCCAAAATAGAGTACGACATTGAACCCCAGTCAAACAAATCTTGAAAACGCAGGGTTTTTTTTACTGTCGTCTTTCACAATTAACATCTTCAGTATATTATGATGTTTAGGAAGGTTTGAATACAAGAAGAATATTAATCACACAGTAATTGATTTATTTAATCTGTCCATTTGTTTGTAGATCAATTGGAACGCGAGAACCAGGATGTGCGGCAGGAAGTGGAGAGGTTACGTGTCCGACTGAAACAATTAGGTCAGGTGCAGGAAGTGGCATCAATGTTACAGGAAAGTCACAAATCCCTTGTAAAAACCAATGACCACCTTTTAAAGGAAATTGAAGAGACTCGAAGCCGTCACCAACACGAAGTCCGTCAGCTCCACTGGAGTTACGATCAGCTCAAGAAAACCATGACAAGTTTAAACGGCAGTGGGACGGCTGGCTCGTTTTCAGAATACTGAGCCACGGTTTATCTGTGGACTGCTTCACCAAATTCTATAACATGCAGGTTAACCAATCATTTAAAAGGTGTAAACCTCGTCTGTGTTTAAAGTTAGTATATCTCTCATTTGCTTTTTTGAATTTCTTCTTCTCCAGCTCTTTGAACAGCTGGTCTACAGGTTTAGAATACAAATCTATAAAAACTGCTGTCATGACAATCTCGCCCACAATTGCCTCTGCGAAATGTGAACAGGCAACAATTACTATATTGGTAGAAGTAAACAATAAAGGTTTCAATAAATACTTTATACTCAAGATTTTACAAAATGCATTGTAATCTTGCCCTCAATCTTGTTCCAATATGTTTTTTTCATATAATAAATATTGTTTGATTTTATAAGCAATTACAACAATATTGTACAAAGTGTTCCGGACTACATGTGCGCTGTATATATATGTTTGTTTTTATGAGATCAGGTGTGAAGTTGAAATCCGTCCATTTAAATATTTTTTTAAAAAGATTTATATCTAATTTATAATGAACAGTTGTACATATGGAATAGATTCCGGCTCACTCGCCTGCATTTCCTGTTATCGGACTTGGATTTTTCCATGTTCACTCTCCATGCATGTACATTTTTATTTTTGTATAACTGGGAATATGAAAAGCAGCAGATGGGGGAGAAGTATTGTCTTCTGGCCAAGTTTTTTCTCAATATGGCCAGAGGTAGTTCATACAGACAGCAATGCTGATGTATCCCACCTGATACCCTGCCACGGTCTGTTCATATGTAACAATACCAGTTCTTGAAAATAACCGTATTTTCTCTAGGTCTATATGCATTAAGTCTTGATAAATCAAGGGGAGATCGGGTTTAGATCTATACATGTAAAAATATATTTAAAATGTGTGAATTTCAGATCAGTGAGTGGCCCCAAAGGTGCATTTAGAATGAAATACTGTCAATCAATATATGCCATTTTGTATTTAATCGGTTCATTTTTTTACATTATGAATTAATATAATATTTATTTTATTACAAAGAAGAGTTTGTTTTGATAAGCAATTTAATAATTGTTGAGTGGGATGTATGAGGGAGTTTTCTGTGGTTCTTTAAGCGGCCCATACAGATGAAATATCATTAATAATATTAATAAAACATTATTGATGAAATTTATGTTGGCCACCAATGGCACAATTAAATTGTACAATATTTAAATCAGTCAAGCTCTAATCGATATCGGTCAATGAGCAACAAGACTGTACAAATTTCCTCCGAATGAACAAATTGGCATTAAATGAACTTTTAGCATTACTGACTCCTTTCATACAGAAGCAAAAGTCAGTTACTCGTAAACCATTACACCAATGGAAGGCTCTTAGTCCTTGGTAAAGTTTGATGCATTCAAAAAATAATTGTCAATGATATTGCGCGTGTATGGGCCGCTTTAGTCCGACAATATTTATCTGGTTTGTGACTTGTCTGGTTCTAATTTGTTGCCAGTCATGCTGATTTCCTTCACTCATAGGCTGGCATAAGCTTATATATCTGTCCTAGAGAAATAATATTAATTGCTCATTTGTTGTATGTCCTAAAATTGATGTTTGATAAATATAGTTGTAAATGTAGGAATTTAAGTGGCCTATACTTCCAGCCAGCATGTTTTGTTTGGGGATATCACATACACCAAACTAAGTGTACATGTACGGCCAGCTAAATCGATTAAGTAAACATAATTCAATGATCATTTATAAAGTCCTGTCAATTCAAACACTATTTTAGAATAAACCATGTTTGGTTTTTAATATATTTTGAAGTGAAGCACAATAGTTAATTAGCAAAATATTAATTTAAAGCAAGTAGTGCGAATTCCATGTACAGTTATCAGCTGGAAGAAACAGAGCTAACACAAGATGGGTACATGTGATATAGATACATGCAAATATTGTACTGCTCTAATCTTTGATGGACTCCATGGCTCCAATGTATTACATATAATTATGCTTATATTCTGGATTTGAATATGTTGAATCTAGTACTAAGTATCCAAAATATAAGCTAAATACATTGGAGCATTTAGAAGCTGGATACCTGGGACAATTGATTTAATCTGCTATTAGCGGCGGTTACTCCAAGCACTATTAAATTTAATCCTGTAATTGATGACATCACGCCATGTTGTATGTCTATCTCTAACCTGGCATTAGCGATTTAATCTGGGGCCAGCTGCTCAAAGAGTATTAGTGGCTAACAACAGATTAAATCGCTTATGCTGGGTTAGAGATACACCTACAACATGACGTCATCTAAAATAGAGGATAAAATTTAATAGTGCTCTGAGCAACCGGCCCCTGGTGTTTATATAGCGACTAATACTCTTTCGAGCAAACAGCCCCTGGGCCCAGTTACTCCAAGCACTATTAAATTTAATCCAATAGTAGATGACATGTTAAAAGGTTTATCTCTAACCCAAGTATTAGTAAATTAATCTGATGTTAGCAGCTAATTATCTCCAGCAACTGGCCCCAGGGCAGTAACTCCAGTTGGACCCTGGTGGACACAAAGCTAATTGTTTAAACAAACTGCTGGGTAGCAAATCCCCCGCTAAAGGCTAAAATATGCTCACAAGCATGGTCAAACCATTTTTTCTACTTAGTTTGGAGAACAGGGCCCGTATTCATAAAGCTACTTAAGTATTTCTCAAAGTTAAGCAAAACTTAGCCAAATTTAGGCCTTCCATTTTCCCTTGAAGAAAGTTCACATTTTATAAATTTTACTTATAATCTTTCATGTGGAATCAGAAAAAGTTTAGCAAAATGGTGTTCATGTACCTAAAATCAGGATTGAAAATTTGAAATAATCTTTCATCTTCTCTTTGGTAATTAATTCCTCTACAGGTTAAGCTCATGGTGCTGATCATTTTACTGGTTTGCATAATTAGGTGGAAAGTAATCCTGACTGGCATGTGTAAAGTAAATGAATCTGAGTTTGAAGATTGTTTATTGTATGCCCGGGTTAACAGTTGTAAGAATAAGCCCTGTCTACTTTCGGAACACTAAAAACATATATGGTGAATAGACAGATTGCCAGCTGTACGTGACTGTCAAATACGTTTTTTAACCAATCAGATGGTGCCTTTACCTATTTTAACCGACACTTGTGGACCTTTTGGATCAAGTGCTGTGGTCACACTTTAAATCAACTGAATATACACTTTCCGATGGACTATCTGTGAGCCAAGCATTTCAAATTTGCTATCATGATTATTTTACATTATCGCATTGTCATGAATACTCTTTAGATATACATGTAATAAGTGCATATTGTTTTCATCCATTCTGGTGTATAACATCAGTGTTATCCCTCAAATCTACAGTCTGCGATTGGTCAATTGGGTCAAGCTCAAAGCGAGGCAGCTTCCATTTTTCACACAAACAACCCCATATATGGCTCACTGTAAACACTTGTATTGTGATTTTGGGGTGAAGGAATCCACAGATCATAGTCATCAGGTGATACTTAAGAGACAAATGAAGCTACGGCTAGTCTCCTTTAGGTAGGTCTCAGGTGCTTTGTGCAAGTCGGCCCTGCTTCTTGTTACACACTAGATAATTTGGTAAAATGACCTGTTTTTCTGCATCATAAGTTCTATGGTAACAGATTCTGCAACAATGTTTCGTATCAAGGGGCTGCTTTATTAAAAATTTGCTATTGTCTTTAAGAATGTTAAATGGATTTAATCAGGAGTTTCCATAAAATCAAACTATATGACCTACTTGAAACATATTCACATGAAGGTGGACTTCCGATGTATTCTTAATTCTTAATCTGATAATTAACAGAACACACAGGAAGTCAGGATACAGATACATTTATGAGCAAATAAACAGAACAATGTTTCACAAAATGTATAGCAAACAATATTTTGCTACATGTACACTTCAAAGAACATACAGTGAGTCGTGTCAATAATATAAACTGATCTCATTGAAAAGTTTGTCTATAGATGATAACAAGGATTACATTGTGTTACATTTGACAACTTAAATAAGTACACATACTGACTGATACAATGCACTATTTACATAAATAAATAAGAGACCAGCTAACTCAACAAAAAAACCTGTAAATGTAGTTTAACAGCTTGATTCTTTCTTTTTCTTTGGCTTGTGGTGTTAGACGTACAAATTCATAATTTAAGTGAATTAAAACAACAAATGTGTTTAGAAAGCAAGCCAAACTGAAAAGATGACTACAGCCAGTGGCCTATTAAGCACACAGACCCCTTTCCTTTGAGACATCAGACTAACCCAGAATTGTTCCAAACATAATCACAAGTTCCCTCAATATAATCACAATCAGTTGAGTGCTACACATGCAGCATTGATTCTGTTAGTTTAATGTTCTCAACGTTAAATTAATCTGCGGCACTATTCACAATCAGTTGAGTACTACACCTGTAGCGTTGATTCTGTTAGTTTATTGTTCTCAACAGTAAGTTAATCTGCCGCACTATTCACAATCAGTTGAGTACTACACCTTCAGTGTTGATTCTGTTAGTTTAATGTTCTCAATGGTAAGTTAATCTGCGGCACTATTCCTGTCTCCTTTGGCCTTTCGTCCTGGTAAAGGAAAGCCAGATTTACTGGGAGGTTGTGTGATACGAGACGTCAGCCAAACAAATGGTTCCACCAATGACTGTCTGTTTGATACAGAGGCCTCCCATAGCCTCACTGAAACAAATATACGCTATTAGTGTAAATTATATCCCTCTCCTGAATTTAAACATTGACATGGTCTCGTTTTTATATTACAGTGGGAAGAGGACTAACATTTGAATATAATTTGTTCCATACTGTTACATGTTCAGGTTCCAAAGGGTTACCCCTCATTTGTTCATCAGAAATATCAGTTTTCCGCACATTTTTCAAAAGGCTGAACTGGTATACAGTTTTATTGTAAAAAGTTACAGATGTTTGAAATTCAAGCCGTTTCAAGTTATGGTCAGCAGATTCAATTCAAAGCCTATATAATGTTTTACAATATAACAACAGATCAAAGCAGCTTGACCAATTTTGTCACGATTGTATTTGCCATTTTTTGCGACACTAACAATTCAGTGCGTTGGACTTATATTTCAACTTTGCTGTTAGTTTCTTATGTTATGCTAAAGTATCGCAATACAGGGTTTCACCATCATCATAATCTAGTTAATGACAATAAAGCAGAAGTATGAAACCAGCCACTACAGTTTACCTAGTCTCAAGGGCATTGTGAATATTCTAAATCATGCTTAAGCTCAATCGTATATATTTCTACTGCTTGATGAAAATTAAATTTGACAAATAAAGCGTCCGAAGATTCTGAAATTCTAACTGCAAGAAATGAACGATTATCCCCTATTGCTTGTGCAATGAGTCATATGGCACTATGAAAGTCCTCTGGAAGTCACAATGCTGTTAAGACTGGGTAATGGCTGGTTTCATACTTATATAACTTTTATTATTAAAGGTAAAATGCATAAAAACAATCTCTGACAGTTAATATATAAACATATAAATAAATATGTGGTATTACAAATAAATTAAAGTAAACTCACTTAATTTCATTTTATCTATGAATGTATAAATCATTATTTTCAAATCTTGGTACAAAATGCTTTGTGAGTCTGTTGCTTTTGAAGCCACACTGTATATTATTGTCTCATCTGCATATAAGTCAATGTTACTGGAAAGTTTGCACAATAAAAGGTCATTTACACAGAAGATGAATATCAAAGGTCCCAATAACGACCCTTGTGGAACTCCTGCTACTATAGTTAGAGGATCTGGTATCTGACGATCAACATATACCATCTGGTTATGACTATTAAGATTCCATCCATTTCAGAGCAGTACTATTTAGTTTATATAATCTCAGTTTATCTAAGATAATGTCATGGTTAATTATGTCAAAGGCCTTGTGGAAATCAAGCTTTTGCACTGCTAACAACTTTGCTTGATATAATCACTCCTTGTAGTCAGCTAGGTTAAAACACACACAATGGAAGGATGACATAGGGGGACCCACTCAATGGATGTGAATGTCAGAATGATGGACTCACACACTCAATGGATGTGAATGTCAGAATGATGGACTCACCCACTCAATGGATGTGAATGTCAGAATGATGGACTCACCCACTCAATGGATGTGAATGTCAGAATTATGGACTCACTAATAATGGATGTGAATGTCAGAATGATGAACTCACCCACTCAATGGATGTAAATGTCAGAATGATGGACTCATCCACTCAATGGATGTGAATGTCAGAATGATGAACTCACCCACTGAATGGGTGTGAATGTCAGAATGATGAACTCACCAACTCAATGGATGTGAATGTCAGAATTATGGACTCACTAACTCAATGGATGTGAATATTAGATTGATGGACTCACCCACTCAATAGATGTGAATGTCAGAATGATGAACTCACCTTTTTCTCTAGAAGCCCACATCTGTGCCATGTTAAAATCTACTTGTCTTGTTTCCTGAAGCTCACTCTTGTTGTTCCCTATCACTATGATGTGAACCTGATAAACACAAATTAGTATTATATCACTATGATGTCTATCTAATAGACAGAAATTAGTCTAATATCACTATGATGTGTACCTGATAAACAAATTAGTCTTATATCATTATGATGTGTACCTGATAGGCAGAAATAAGTCGTATATCACTATGATGTGTACCTAATAGACAGAAATTAGTCGTATATCACTATGATGTGTACCTGATAAACACAAATTAGTCTTATATCATTATGATGTGTACATAATAGACAGAAATTAGTCGTATACATGTATCACTATGATGTGTACTTTTAAGACAGATAAAAGCCCAAACCATATAACTATATTATAGCAATTTTTTTTTTAAGGTGACTTACCTCCCTTTTATCTCTGCTCTTGTCAATATCTCTCTTGACTTTGTCTAACTTTTTGAAGGATTCCCAGTTTGTTACATCATAAACCAACACAAACCCCTGAGAGCAAGGAAGAAGAGAACGATAAATAATCATTAGAGTTTATTTTGTCACGAAAATTAGATAAGTGAAATAATGGAGTTAGATGTATGATTGTCTTTAACAGTGACTAATTGAAGGTTTAAAAGTATTTAACTCTTAAGACAACGTTAAACACCGAATTCATGTAATTGCTACCTTACACACAGTTCTGGGGAGTTTAAGATGGACATGATAATCACATCAAAGTCAATCTTAGAAAGATGCCTTCATGAATTTCTTGAATAACTAAGGATGATGGTTTGATCAATAAACCGAAACGTTGAGTCAAAATGAATTCATTATCTT